>JANRGW010018345.1:0-57350 GCA_024733675.1 Psilopsiagon aymara | reverse complement strand
ACAAGTCAAAAACACAGTGCTGCACCAACTACTAAGAAGGAGAAAAATGACTGCTACTGCTGAACCCATGACAAAGACCAACAATTCTTCTGGCAATGACTTCTTGTTTTGGGGACATATCCGGAATTGTATTGTGTGTATTGTACATAATGCAGTATGTTCTTGAGGAAAATTAGAGTTACTTTCTGCATTTCTGTGCTTTGGATTCTTATTTATTAAAAGAAAATCCAAACCCAACCAACAAAAGCCAAACCATGTCTGTTAAAGCAATAAGTTGATTCATAGCATTTCTTTCTTATCCTTAGACCAAGTCTCTTGCATACAAACGTTTCAATTTACTGTTGCCAAATAAAATTGTTGTAAAGCAGGCCTTTTATTTTTTCAGGTTTTCTTTGAGAACACATCATCCTAATGTGCCATCTGACAAACTGCCAAGAGAACAATTTTTAACATCGAAGAATACAGAAAAAGTTATAATCCCATAAGATCCTCTTATACCTATCTCCTACTGTGTTCTTTACTCTGCGCTGGAATATTCTTGCTTGCTATGTACTCAAGTGCTTTCCTATAATGTACTCATCCTCTGGTTTTAGAAGTATGCCTCAATGCATCCCTTTCCAGACAGGTAGCAAAAAAATTTGAGTCTAACCCCAAAGAAAAGAAATCAAAGCTAAATGGATAGCAAGCCACATTTTCTATTTGAAGGACCTTTGAGCAGTGAAAATGTAAAGCAATTAGAGAGTTCTGTGTTGATTATACTCAACTTATTTTGCTGGACCAGCAAATACATCAAGCATCTGATAAAATTCCAGCAGTTCATCCAGTATTTGGAAAGAAACATATAATCAGTGCACAACATGTAGTGAGAAGGAAATATGAAACTAATACTGAAAAAACAGAGACCTGTCCAGCCAAATGGAAATAGCCATCACTTTTTCCTCAAGTGTACATTTCACACCACTGTAAATTTATTTTTGCTGATCTCAGAGTCTCGGGTCAGGTTATTATGGGTATAAATCAGTGTGAGACATACTAAGGATCTGAGTCATTAACAATTAACTCAGCCTGAGGAATACTTCTTTATTTTCACCAAAATATAGAATATTTTGTCTGGTTAATGATAGACCACAACATTCCAAGATGCTCAGATAAAAATCTAGAAGATAGAATGTAACCAGTTTCTTCTCCTCCTTCCCTCCTTCCTCCTCCAAATAAATTTAAAGTAGGATAATTTATTAATCTTTTTATTCTAGAACAAGTATTTGTGACATATCCTAAATATCAGGCATAGAGTATCTTCCATTAAATTTCAGTAATTTTATAAGTGCCTGAAAATAATTATTATCTTACTGTTTTAGCTAGCTTGAGGCATGTGTGTAGGAGAGCAGATGCTTCTGAATATGCAGAATAAAGGATGACTAACAGGAAAAATCTTTTGAAAAATAAACGGTATGATCTTTCAATAATATTTAGCCTAAGTGCTTATCTTTTACCTTGGGCTTTTAAACTTCTATCCAGCAAATGATTACACTGGAAAATAACGTGTTTCTATTGCTTCATTCTTGAACATCTATTAGGTATTATAAGCATCTTTTAATTGACAATAATTTTGGACTTTGTTCAAAACTTGGATAAATTGGTGTAGTTTGACCATTCTAGAACCTTAGACAGGGAAAAAAAATAAGACCAGAGGGTAAATAAGCAATTAGTGTATAGAAAAACTGGAATTAAGTGTCTTTAAAAATGTTATTAAACAGTTTTTCTTTGTGAAAAATACAAAGTCTCCAATTATCCAGACAGTGAAAAGTTTGGAAGCAAACATAAAAACATCCAACCACCACAAGAGATGGGCTGGTTTGAAACATACTCAAAAGAGTCAAAGCTTTCTCTCTTTTTGTTCTTTTTTTTTTTTTTTTTTTGCAGTTCAGCATGTTTCAAGAAGTTCCAGTTCCCGGGTTCTCCTTTTTCGCACTACTAATAGCGTAGTTTTATTATTTTTATTAAGCCTTGGTGTTATCTATTGATTCAAGCTTATGACTAAGTTGAGTATCTTTAGTTTCTTTGCAAGGATTATGGGGATTGTAAACCAGTGGAAGATATGGTCTCCTTGAACCTGTGCAAAATTCTTCTACAATGGAACCAAGGGAGCGTTTGGTTATTTTAACAATGTGCATGTAGAACACTATGTTTTCAAATACTCATTAAGCTGATTCCTTTCATAGAAATGAGTATTACTACCCTGGATAACTAAAATGCAAAAAGAGTTATGAGCTTTAAACTCAATTGCCCATTTAAAATTAATTGTTCTTTCTCTTATTTAAAAGCTATGATAACTTTGTTATTTTCATGAACCCTAAATCATTAAAATCTTTCCCGTCCTAACATACTGATGTAAGTTGAGCCTTTTTGCATTGGCTGAAGGGATTCTGTGAGAAGTAGAGTTTAATGGGACCTACTGAATTAGGAACATAGACTTGAAATTAGGAAGCCTAATCTTTCATCCCATTTCTGATTTGACACATGGTTTTGCTCTCTGCTTGAGTGTCTGTTTTCCAGTGCATTAACCTCAGTAATTATATTTATTAAACTCAATATATGGCTTAACAAAAATATTTTATGAACAGAAAGGATTAGAAGAAAGCATAAAAGAGGGAGGGTTAAAACAAAGACGTTACTGAGTCCCCCTAATTTACATGCATGGTGTTTCATGATACAGCACATAGATTTGCATATTGAATCATAGAATCATAGAATAGTTAGGGTTGGAAATGACATTAAAACCATATAGTTCCAACCCCCCTGCCATGGGCAGGGACACCTCACTCTAAACCATGCCACACAAGGCTATGTCCAACCTGGCCTTCAACACCGCCAGGGATTGAGCATTCACAGCTTCCCTGGGCAGCCCATTCCAGTGCCTCACCACCCTTACAATAAAGAATTTCTTCCTCAGATCCAATCTAAACTTCCCCTGTTTAAGACTGAACCCATTACCCCTTGTCCTATCACTACAGTCCCTAATGAAGAGTCCCTCCCCAGCATCCCTATAGGCCCCCTTCAGATATTGGAAGGCTGCTATGTGGTCTCCACGCAACCTTCTCTTCTCCAGGCTGAACAGCCCCAACTTTTTCATCCTGGTGAGGCACTGGAATGGACTGGCCAAGGAAGTTGTGAATGCTTCGTCCCTGGTGGTGTTCAAAGCCAGGTTGTAGAGAGCCTTGGGTGGCATGATTTAGTGTGAGGTGTCCCTGCCCATGGCAGGGGGTTTGGAACTAGATGATCTTAAGGTCCTTTCCAATCCTAACCATTCTATGATTCTATGATATTGCTTTTGCAAGATTATTACACAACAAGTTTCTAAGTTATTTTGTGAAGTGTGCTATTAGAAATGCAAAAGTATCTTAAAATTAGTAAATGTAAACAATTATTCAACTGTGTTCTCAGCAGATTAGCTGGGATGAAATGAAAAATAAGGTTCTCATTCGATTACCAGACAAAAAGGGAAACATCAGATTTGTAAGACTTGTGACTAAGTTCTGAGAGTTGATATGTTTGTATGGAGGTAAGGCTGAGAAAGACAGTAGAAATCACAAGAGCTGTATTTGTAAAAGGAGCAGGAATAGGGGTACATATTTTCTGTTCTTTCATTTCTATACAAAGAAAGTATTATTTTTAAGAGAAAGAAAGCCTGGATGTGAACTACTAGTACGTGCTTAGAACCACCAAACCATAAGTTTTGTATATGACTGTCTCAGTATAGAGTCAAGTGGTTTAGTAATATTACTTACTTGGTTAGTTTTCAGACAATTTTACCATATTTATCAAAGTCTTCAAGTGATGTAATTACAATTCTAGAGGCTTAAAAGTGAAGAGAAACACTGTTGTTAACACAGTCCTAAAATTTTGAATTTCTGAAATAGCTTTCAAGAACATTATGGTCTAATTAGTTTTATTTCAAAAATGTATGATTTAGTATAAATTGGCAGCTGGTCATTGGTCCAAATATATTTTAGGCTTCTGGCTGGTAGAATTTGGAAGGAGAAAAATCTCACTTGGACGGGTGCAGGACAGGAAAACGCAAAGTGTGATTTTTCTGTTTTTCTTTCAAAAGGTTTCCCTTGAAGCTACTCAGATTTCACATGATAGCTGCAGAACCGGAGAAATGAATTGGAAAGTAAAGTTTGGACTAAGTGATCACATGATAGGTAGAAAAGTCAAAGGTCCATGGTAAATGTAATTTATAACAATGTTTTACAATTTCCCCCTGTCACAGCTGATCTAGCCTGTTAGCAATTCATACTGTATTGTAGGAGTGATTACTCCATGGCTAAAGTTGGATTCTGCTTTCCCTTCACAGCAGGAATTACATCTATCATTTTGCATAGATGAACAGTGTATCCACCAAATAAATGTACATGCTCTAACTGCCAAAAAAACTATTTAAATATAAAAAGGTTTGAGTTTTGATTAATTTTGACCTTTTGAAGAGCTACACTGTTTGTGCTGACAATATGCAGAGTACTGCATTAGAAGCGCACATGGGGTAAAAAACCGACAATATAAGAGTACAAATAAAGTACTGTCACAAGCATCTCCATTTCCTACAAGGCAACTCCAGAGTAACATGGGTTTTGATTTTGGCTACTGGCTTCTTTATCAGCTTTTCCAGTTTTCTGCAGTATGAAAAGAGACACATGCTACAATTTTCTAGGGCTCCAGGGGTGTCATAGGACCTTTTCTAGTGTCTGTGGGTGTCACAGTATTTGGTGGTTCTTACCATGCTTCTGAGTCTTGAATCATAGTTGTTATACCAGTTGGGTGATCTAGTAAGAGAAGATCATCACTATTATCTTCTTATAGTAAAAACCACAGTGGTATTAAATATTAGCAGAATTAATTGAGAAAATATAATGAACTAGAAAGAGGAAATATAAACCGTCTGTAATTACAAACAATAGACTGGTAGTATGCTGACTTCTAGGTCAAAGTACAGAATATTGAATGTCAATTTGATACACAGTAAGCTTTCACAAAAAGTTATTACACATTAGTAGTAAGGATTTGATAGAGAACTTCCTTGACATGACCTTTGTGATATATCCTCACCAATAAATCTCTGTTGTTTAATCTTTGTTTCCCCTTTCCAAGCTTCTATTCTCTCACTTAATGTCACCATATTAAAGTTGCATCTTTCTTTACTGTAGGATGTGGTCAGCTGTGTAAAAAAAAAAAAAAAAAATTAAAAAAAAAAAAAAAAAACCCACCCAAAAACTGCACTTATGTTAACTAAAAACCCCACATACTAAGGGATATTTACTGCATAGCTGACACATGCTGCGTTTTACTGTGATGGCAAATAATTAGTTATCAGTGACTGAGTCAAACAGCCCAATATGTCTCAAACATAACTGGTTGCAAGTTCTCAAGGGTAATTTATAGATGAATTTTACCTGATAGCACAGCTATAGGAATGTTCCATGTATTTCACCTAATTTAATCAGCTTGATCTCTGAGAAACTAGACAACTTCCTTAATGGAAATTAAAAAGCGAAGAATGGTCAAGTGGTCAGCATCCTAGTAAATCAGTTGGGAGCAGGCTTTACTTTAGTGTGCAATAATCTGCCTAGGTCTGCTGTGAGTGAAAACAGTATATTAAAGACTGTGAGGAATAAAGATACTAGAAAGTGGATGACTCTATAAATGAAAAAAGTACATCCCAGAAATGTGTGCAGACCGTCTAGTGCTGTTGGTAAAGGCAGCTTTGAAGTGCTTTCAGGGATCTGCAGATCCTTCTAAAGGTAGTGGCTAATGGGTCCCTCAGGAGCAGAGGGAGGCTTGCCTTTCAGCTTCCTCAGCTCAAGGGATGAAGGAGGCTATGGATAGGCATAGCAGATGGCTTGCTGCAACTTAGAAAAGTAGTGAATTAAATTTTGAAGTTCCATGTGGAGTTTTTACAGCTATTCCATTAATTAGCATTCTGGCTGCAATTATATCAGGCTATGAATTTTGTCTGTTCAGGTGAAGCATGAATGTGGGGATTAGAAGAATCTTTGGCTAAAGTGTCCAGGATCCCATCTATTATTTCTACAGGGAACATCAGTAAAAATCATTTGCCACTCCCGAGCTCCTGAAAATGAGCATATGTTAAAATACTCTGGTCTTTTTGGAGTCTTTGTATTGATGTTTTGTTTTCTCTTTCCAGTTTCTCCCATGTAAAAGTTGTATTTATGGTCTGTTCTCTATTTTGAGACAATTGAATTAAACCAAACTTTACTTCATAATTACACACATTCATTTTGACTAACTGGCATATCTAGTTGGGATTTTGTTCCCAGAGTTGCCATTCACCATGACACACAGCAACAAGATTTGGATTCTGCCTAGTTTCTTTGAATTTTCTTCTTTGGAATTACACAGCATCTGTTAATTTGCATTCATTTGTCTCTCTCTGTTCCTACGTAATTTAAGGGTTTATTGATTATTTTTTGTTTTTTTTTTTTTTTTTTTTTTTTTACTATTACAGAACTAAGTATAGATAGGAAATAAACAGGAAAGATAGAGGAGTGTATTATTACTAGTTACTCCAGAAACTGCTTTTACAAAAGGGCCTTCATAGTAGATGGTTGGAGTTTTTTAAGGCTTCTATTAATCCTCACCTCAGCACAGAAGTTGTATGATTAGGGGCAGAACATCATTACTCTGATCCCTCTGGAGGGGGATTCAGCTTAAGAGAAGTGAATAGCCACAAGATGATGTTTAGAGAACAAAGTTGTCTGTTGTTTGGATCATGCCCTCTAATTTGGCGCTCTTTACTAGCCAGGTATGAGTAGGAAAATTGAAAGGGACGACGTAAAGAGACTATCACCCCCAGACAGTGGGGAAAATATTGCCGAAGGGGAAACTGTAAGACTATTCTTTGCATCAGCAGGTGGAGATAAGCATGCTAAAACAGCTGCCCTTTCTGATATCCTGAACAGTTAATTGATATCTTCTGCTGGTAAGAGCAAATGTAGATAGGATACCCATCCCTCACACCAAGACTCCTGAATCTGCTCTGTCCCCTGCTTCTTCATGTCAATTAAGAAGGGCTGGATCTTGAAATACTTGTCTCATTCCAGCCAAAGAGTTGAAAACACTTGTTTTGTTCAGGTGCTTCTGACTGCAGGTCATTCCTGTCCTGATACCACAGGAGATATTTCAGGTTTCCCAGACACTCCCTATTTCTTTGAAAAGCTCACAAGAAATAGAGCATATTTTAGTCAGGAAGAGTAGAAAAGAGGCAGTGTAAACTGAGGATGAGTGTGAAAGGAAATATGCTTGGCTGACATTCTGAAGTGTTATTTGAATATCCTTTCTTTTGCATGCAAGGTATGCCTCTGAAATGTCTGGCATACAGGACACTGGAAACAGAGGGAGTAGAAGAATGCAGGAAAACCTGAGATTTTAGTTTAAATTGAGAGCATATAAAAAACAAAGTGTAGAAAGTCACGTGAATAGCAGGAATGTTAAGAGTTGAAATCCAACTTCATAGCACCTGATATAATATACATTTGCATTCACTCTCTTTTTAGCTCTTGTACATAGCAGTAAGGTCTAAAATAGTTGTGTGTCAAAGCAATTTCAATTTATTAAAACTTAGGAACAATCTCTGAATGGGTTTTCTTGAATGAAAGACTCAGAAACCTAAGGAATGGACTTAAATTCAAAGCACAGATGAAAATAATTGTGACAGACTTCATAAACACTCCTGGTGATTTAGAATGGCATGGGCCACATTGTTTCCTGGTGTGAATGAATTAAGAAGTAATCCTAATCTGAAGTTTGGTGAATAGAATTCTTGGAGCAGCAGTTAAGAAGCTACATATTATTGTGATACACTAACTTCATGGGGAATATTTTTCTTTAATTGATTAATTTTAATTTCCTTATTTTTTTCTAAAAGAAGTTTCAGGAGGGTGGTTGCAACTTTTTTTCCTTTCATTTTCACAAGGGATGTAGCTGAAAATCTATAAGCTAACCTTGTTAAAAGAGTATCTACAGAGCTGTTTTCTTAAAAAGAGTATCAGATTTCAGGGGTGGAATATGAAGAGCTCTGGCAACCAGAATATCAGAGAGGCCTTGTAAGGCAGTTAGGTAGGAGTCTGTGCTTAAAGTTAATCATATTAAACAGTTACACAATCCAAAAGAAAAAAAAATCTGCGTTTAACTGAGAGAGTGTCCAAATACCAACTCTGCTTCCTTTCACCTGAGCATTCCCTGTTCTCTCAAAATAGTGGCTACCTCCTCTATTTTTCTTGTTGGCTTGCTCCTCTTGCTTGTGAATGTTTAATATTGATCAGTTCTGTCCTTCACTTTGGGATGTCTGCCAAACATGTCACACTAGCTATTATAGCATTAGATATATTTTTTCTATCTGGGAGAAGATTTCTAAGTCTCTGTTGTTCCCTGGCATCCAGTTTACAAGGGTTACTTTAAAATACCTTGCTCGGGGCCAAATCACCACTGCTAATAAAAACACCTACAAGGAGGCTACCAGCAGGGCAGGATTTTTTGTGTGATTTAGAGGGATGAATATTTTTTACATCATCTAACCAAGAAACAGAGAATTGGAGGGTAGGCTGCCTGCCTTCCAGTACCATGGAATAGCATGCAGCCTAATAACACTCAATCCTTGTTTATTTTATGCCTCACCATTTACCTTTCATATGCTATACCTATATATGCCCTGTTTGCTCACCTCCCAATTACATTCCAGTATACTTCTTGGAAGAATGGTATCATACAAGTACCAGTTGCCATATTACCATTACCTCAGTCACCCTAGTGTTTCTCAGCAATGCCTCAAGTAACATTAATGCCAACTAGGACACCTGCTCACATCCAGATTTTGCCATGCTTGCTTAAAGCTCTTCTACTGGGCCACTGACCTGGACTGATCTGGTCTGGACTGCTTTGTTAACCCTGGTTTAAGAAACATGGCAAGGATGTTATTCTACTTCTTCAGCTTGGTAAGAGTTTTATATACTCTCAATTTTCACAGGGGAGCAGGCACATAACCAGTCTTTGGGTCAATAGGTAGAAATACACTACTCTATACTACTATTCTCTTGATATAAGAGCGTTGGCTTTCAGCCAGTGCCTAGAAGACAGCATTACAGCCTTGTCTAAGTGCTTAGCTGCTGCTCTGTTCCATAAGAGTTGAGATATTTGAAGCATGGACAGTTCGCATTGTAATTAAAGACCTTCATGTGGCAATCACCTACTATGTGCAATATCTTGCTTCTTAATGTAATAAGTTCTATTTCTGTATCCTGGCACAGAGCTGTCAGAAATACTTCTTATTTATAGCCAGGAGATCATGTGCAATGGCTTAAAGGCATCTTTCTGTCTTCCTTATAGGAGCAGTGGCTCATTGAATATGAGGATTCAAATGCAAATGTTTCAGTACTTTTAAATATTAAACAAAATGCCTTAAAACCTTTCAGTCACTTAAGGAATTAACATGTGATAGCACCTGCTACTGAAAACATGTTGCAGGAGTGGTTGCTGCTACCCCTTGCAGCCAGATGGTCCTTAGAGAAAAATTGTTCCTGATGTTCTGGTCAAATGCTTGGGCTGGAGAGCTCTTCGCAGCAAAAAAGTACCAGTATGAAAGACCACAAGAAAGGTACCGTACACTGTAGGTGTTTCATAACTTTATTAAAGGAACAACCAGTGATGGATGAGCCTGATTTTAACCCCGAAATTTTGTCATTTTTCTTGAAGCCATTATTGCTTTTGCTCACATCTTTAATGCCTGTGATGTTTCAGCAATATGGAGCTCAGCATAGGCTAACCAGCTGAAAACATGCTTGTAGCGACAGGCAGCACAAGCTGAAGGCAGTGCTGTGACAGCATTATTGTTCTGAGTTATTCGCGATGGCTAGAGCTCTGCTAGGCAAGGCAGCAATGACATCCTGGAGCAGAGATGCAGACATATCCAGAAAGTCCTGAGTGAATGCATGCCTGATTCCTTTTTCTATCTCTGTTCCCTCCTACAGCCTGCCTCCTATAAATGGCTGCATCATTTCTAAGCTCAAGCACAGTACATTTAACTTCTGAGATCCCCAGAGAGCCAGTCAAGAAATAAGACATCAGTGTGATTCCAGAAGCAATGTATTGCAATATCCCCGTAGCCTTATTCCAAATGGTTATAAATGGAAGTTGATACTCAGAAGCCAAAAATCTGACCCAGATTAGTTTCCTTCATTATTAATTTTTATTTCTCAGACACTTCCTTTCCAGAATTATGTAAAACATTGCAATCCTACTGAAATGATCTGAGCCTGAAGCTGCTCCCAATGACTTTCAAATGTTTCTGACTCACTGTCCTCAGACTGGGACATAAAAATAATCTTTCTGGAAGGTTCTTCCTGCAGACTTTAGTAGCACGTTGGGTGAAAGGTTTTTTTGTTTGTTTTGTTGTTGTTGTTGTTGTTTTTGGTTTTTGAAGGCACTGGATTTCTTTCACAGCAACTGAGGTTAAATAAAAATCCTATTTCATGTAAATGCTCCCCTATAGAAATGATTCCCCCTCCCTCTTTTTTCTTTTCCCAATGATCTATTCTGTCTTTCTGGTCTCTTTAGTAACATTTTATACCAAATAGTTATTTTTAATCTTTTAGGTCAAAGGTGATGTTCTGGTGTCTTGATTTCTTCTTTATTTTTAAGGATTCATTTATTTTCTCATTCTTTTAAACCTTTTCTAAGTTTTGAATCCCTTTAATATTTTTGGTTTTCATTTCATTGTTGTAGACCTTTGACTTTTTTGGCTATTGTAACAAATAGCTAAATATTCATGCAACATTGTCTCAGTAAATACTCATTTCATATCAATGAATGAATTAGCCATTACGGTTTCTTTCTGCAAGTTACAGCTTTAATTCACTAGTCAAGAACTGAATTCAGAGTATATGCAGAGTCTAGCAGATTAATAAGATTCTAGGGGATAAGATGATGTGTGAACTTTACTGCATTAACTACTCAGTGTTATTTCCTATGTGCACATTCTTTTGTTTCATTACTGTATGGTAAATATCAGGGAGCATATAGTTTTTTCATTTCTTGCATCATTGGTGGTTACAAGCGAATAGCAGGAATTTTAGAAGGTCACTCAATATCTTATCTCATGATAAGTGCCCATGTGCATGTTTAAATGTGCCTTCAAATCAACTCCACCATGAGTTTATCGTCACAAAAAAAACTCTTCTGAAGTTCTCAGATTTTTAAGCTGAGCTACTGGTGAGGTCCACAACTTCCATCTGCCTTTCCTCTGTGTGTCAGTGCTGAAAATGAGTAAAGACATTTCTTTCATCTTCCTTGTATTTATTAATGTATGCATGTGTGTGTATATACCTTAGTCTGCATACTTTTCTGTCTATAATAAAATGAACCTGAAAAGAGAGTCAAGCAAACATATCTGCCTCCCTGTTTGCAAAGTTTTCATAAAAGTACTGAATGAATTCAAGTGCCTATAACAGCACTGTAGAAGACAATGTAACATAATGGCATCTATCTACATGAGTGGCTTTTGTTAGGTGATATTTGGAATCTTAGAATGTGCTTTTCATACACAGATATGCTTCTTTTTTGAACCCTGTGGTGCCAAGGAATAAGAGAATATGAACTATTGAATTTCTCTGTGTAGAAAATTTTTCTCTGGTTCCTACTGGAATTGTTATTGTTACTGGGGACTAGTAGATGTGTCTTGAAGAATGAACTTCCACATTGGAAGTGAAGAAATAACAGAAACATTTTGTATCTATTTCGCATTAAAAGAGCTTAAACATGGTGGCCTTGTGAAGCTGATATATGAGTTGGAATGTTAAACATCTGTGGAGTTCATTTCTTGAATATGGGTCAAACACAGTACTCCAAGGAGTATGGTAAATAGAGTAACCTCACATGTACCGTAATTACAGAATTTCTCATAGCTCAACAATTAATTTATCTTCTTGCTTAATTTGTGGCAATAAAAATAAATTCTGTGCATTTTGAAATTTTATTATTACTTCAGTATTTTAACTGTTGACAAAACATGGAGTAAGAAATGGTTTCTAAGCCTATCACAGTCTCAAGTACAAAATCTGATTTTATTGGCCTAGGGCCAGTCCTGAAGTGAAGAAGAATAAATTTTTTGTGTTAGGAGTTAGCTACAGTGATAATTCATTTATTCCTCACAGGATAAAAATACATGTAATTAACCAGATAAAACCCACGCTTAAAAATTCAGCATGGAAGAGAAGGCAAGATATTCACACACCCCTTGTATTTTGGAAAGTGAGAGTGCATATTTGTATTACCAAGTAGTGCAGACATATAGGAGTGAATCTGTAGAGCAAATTGGTTTGCACAAGCTGTAAAGCAAAATTTTAAGGAGGCCTACAGTTTGTAATGTAATCTTGGTGGCCACAGTACATTCTGATACCCACATGACTTCATATGACTTTCTCAGCAATGCAATAATGGAGCCAAAGGCAATATAACCTTAGAAATAATAGAGAAGATTGGTATTTTTGACAGATACAGAGAAAATAAGGTGCTCTGACTTCTGTCATACTTGTTTTACCCACAGGCTGGCTGCTACTCCTGTCCAAGTATGTGAGTGAAATCAAGCATCTAATAAAACAGTAATTAAAGTAAATACTGTAAAAGCATTAACCTCCATAAGGTGTTTAAATTGAATTCCTGGGTACTTTGGCATGTTTCCAGCTTTCAATAAGTTCCGATCTAACTGTATCAGATCACCAATTCAAAGACTCTGATTTTAGTTTATGGAATATTCCCGTTAATAATGATATCTTAGACATCCATTAAGTCTGGAACATTAATTTTATGGAAAACTTCCAATACAACTCCATTAGATTTTTTTTTTTTTTTTTGGAAGCTAAATTAGCAGCATAGGCTTTTAACAAAAGTCATAAATAGCTATATTTAATGGAAGGATTACCCAAATTAAAACCAGGCCAAAATAGAAAATACAGCTCCCTCTGTTTAAGTCATGACCTTCAGAATCCACTTAGAAGTTACAAGCTAAATAAAGCCATGAGTGGTTCAGCCTTTTTGTTGTTTGATGGTTGGTTGGTCTAGGAAAGTAGAGGATGACTTATGAAACATCAGTGTACTTTTTTGTTTTTGTTTTCTGGTACGTGAAATCCCTTGGTTACACAGATTTGGATCAATACTTTTAAAAATACAGTTGTCTTATAAATGTGTAGTGACACATTTATACACTAGCATTTAAATGACACTAACCATTTAAAATACCATGAAAATCTATACGGCATCCAGATACTCTGTCTTCCATCTTCAGTTTTCATATTTAGATCCTATATAGGATTTCACAAATCAAATAATTCCCAAATGAATAACCGTAAGCTACTAAGTTTACCTGTCACCTTTACCAATTTCTGATCTACATATCATGTTCAGCCAGTTGTAGTGCATAAGGAGGAGGGGGTTATAACTTCGTATTTCATGGGAATCAACTACCAGAGAACAGGAGAAAGATTCAAATTAATATTAATTGAGGAAATACCCAGGAGAGCTCGTGTATCGCATGCTTTGTCTGGCAGAAGCTAACTTGCTCAGTTGCAGGCACATAGCCATCAGTTAGCTGGTAGCAGAGATTCAGACTACACGAGCTTCTTTTGATTACTATGAACGTTATGGGATATGAAGGATGCTGGAGTTACTGCAGTGGTGGAGTTATCAAGGCAAAGGACAAAAATCCACAGGGAACCGGTTTCTAGTCACTTAGCTTTTAGCATTTTCACTAATTATCCCATCTGAACAACTTGGGAATTTTTCTGTTAAAGGCTCACCCAGAATGGAGGAATTCAAGACAATGCAAAATGTTTTAATCCTGCCAGGTTGAGCCTGTGCAAAATTTCCACTAGCTAATATACACTTATATCAGACTAATGTTACTAAATCAAATTTTTTCAAACTGGACTTCTTTATTAGATCACAGTGAGATTAAAACTCTAAGCCAAAAATAGAATATGCTCATTTCATATGTATATGTGTCAGACTGTGAGAAATTCTAGTTAGAATTTTCCTTATAACCTGAATAAATCAAGAAATATATAATGACTCAAGCCATGTGACATATTTTAGCATATGGGGCAGAATTAACATTGAACTTTTGGCTTTAACTCTGCATTTACTAGCTTTCAAGAAGTAGCTTTTAGTGATGATGTGTTCTCAGCTGTTGCATGTTCATTTTTCAGTCATAAGCCTCTAATAATAATAAACAGATATAGAATCATTCTTTTTGCGCAATGGGACATTTTTGTATGTGTCACATAATGTTGTGGGGTGGTTTTATTCCTTTTTCCTTTTGTTTAGTAGCTCTGGTCCTTGTCCCTTACCTGTTGTCAGTGCTTCGATTTGGAGGAGAGATACTGAAGCTGCTGTATCCATAAAATTTTGGAGATATTTGTAATTTTTTGCATTATGTGGAGGAACCAGAGTCACTGTTGTTGAATGAAAAGCAAATGTAACAATAATATTCATTGGATTATAGTTACTCTTTACACAAGTAACAGTTAAAACACTGTTACTATTCATGTGCTGAGCATATTATTAGTCTTCTAATTCTGTATTCATATTTCCTAATACTGGCATTGATAATACTCCTTAAGAAAAATTTTCCATGAAAATATATCGTCTCTGTTTTGAAATACTGCAGTAAAATAGTTGCTTTCTTTGAAGTATGGGTTTCTCAAAGTGATATACCCACCACATAGGGATTTATATTAACCTAAGCAATTAAGGTGATTTACTTAAATTTATAAACCACATACTCTGAAGATAGGCAGTCAAATCTGCTAAAAATTGACTAAGAAATTGGTTTCCTCTGTCTGAACTCCATGATCATAACTATACATGGTGTTTTGCATTACTGGATAACCGATGTATATAAATTCAAGAATCCACTCCCTTGGGAACTTCAAGTATTTAGCACTCCCACTGTAAGGGAGGTGATTTATGTTTGCCACACTATAGGATATTTCCTCCACTCAGATCACAGGCAGAAGGCAACTCATATATCTATCATTCTTGAGATTAGAAAAGGATTGAGAATGCTCCTTGTCCTTCATACAAATGCACGTTGAGCAGAAAGCTCTTTATAGGGTTAGTCTTGAACGTGGTAAAAAAAAATCCCAGGTTTTAGAAGGCAAAATTTGTTAGCATTAAATGCTATATATGATAATTTGATGACCTTAAGCAAGGGTACTACACACGCAGGGAATGTATTATTTTTCTTAGTATAAAAATCTGTAAGGCATAAATGCTAGTTCTAAAAATTACATTCACTTGCAATGGTGACACTAAATGACTGCAGTTCTGACTGCTCCCATGTGCAGTGGCTTAGGTAAGCCTTCCATGGTTCAAATAAACCATTCAGAAATATGGCAGTAGAGTCAACATCATTAAATTTCACTAGAACAAAAGTAGAGATTGGCTGAAGTTTCTAGTTAACTCTTTAGCTCATAAGAAAGGTCAATGTGTTTGCCAGATATCTGATTTGCCATATTTGATGATTTAAAAAAGTTGAGATATTTTTGGTGAAAAATTCACCTATCTGTTCAAACTGTCATGCCTATTAGGAATGTGCTTTCCAAAATTATTATATTATTTTTCTTTTAGCTAATACATTGCCATTACCTATTACTTGTCAGTTGCTTTGAAGTTTGGTGAAAGGAATATACTAAGCAAACACAATTTTAGGAAAAAACATGAACCCAACAAATATAGTGAGCTTTCCTACTGATTGGGTTGAAACATTTAATGAATAAATTTTGCATTTTAAGTATATTTAATGTCACATCATTTCTGAAAAAGTAACACTATTTTTCTCATTGAAAAAGGAAAAAAAACCTGAGGGTCAGTGAAATGTAGGTATTTAAGTGACTTTGAGGTTATGGTCCTGAGAAGTCTACCCCAATTTACACAGAAGAAGGGAGTCATCTGTCTCCTCATGATTTGCTCAGGACTATCAGACATTCTGTGCATGCACTCCTTTGTATCTGAAAGCATAGATTTAGTTTTTGTCTAGAAAAATAACTTATAAAGCTTCTTTAAGCAGTTTTTTCTCACAATTAACAAAGATTCCAGTGTCTTTGGAGGCATACACAAGCTTTCTTGTCAATAAAAAAAGCACTCAACCTACATGAGAAAATAATTCTTCAATATTAAAGCATCATGTTGTATCATAGTAACCCTAGCATTCCCTGAAATTCCTCTAACCTAAAACTCTCGGTCTTCAACAGGAGGCTTGATCCAGATCTCAATGGAATTAATAGGAGTATTTCTGTTAACTTAAACAGGAGCAGAGTCAGGGCCAAGGTCAACAATACTAATTTGCTTTGGCTTCAGGCAGACTTCCTCCTTTTTTAAAGAAGAAATCTTCATTCCACCTTGCATGAAATTTAATATTCATATGTAGGGCTTGAAAAGTTACAGTTTCTCCTAAGGACGAGGAAGCATCTAATTTGGGTCATGTGCATATCCTGTCCTTAGAGAGAATTCAAGGTCAGCTTGGATAGCTTTTATTTCTCTGTGGACAGGACTGAGCAGTTCTTTGTGGGAGAACTTGATACAGGGTATTTTGTCGCTGTCTTTTCCTTGAAGGAGTAATTCAACATTTTTAGGCCTATTTGCAAGATGTTCAGTAGATGGTTTCAATACTTTTTTGGTAATATAATAGCCTAGATAAGCACAATTTCAGAACAGAAATTCTAAAAAGTTTTTCTTGCCAACTTTGAAATGTGGTTAAAGTTCTGTCTGTCTGTCTGCCTTCTCTCTTTTTTTCCCCTCCAGCTTTCCTTTAGATACTGTCTGCCTTTTGGCAGATGCAGAGGTTCATAAAACAGTACCTTCAGCTCATCAGTGCAAAAAAAATATTAGCAAGCTGATGACAGATATTTCCCAGTGCCTCAAATTTCAAGGTCCTGTTTTGTTTGTGACATTTTTTCTTGTACTTCATGCATCTCTTTGGGCACTATTGCAGAAAATTTCCAGTATCACAGGTTATTGATATTAGCAGAACTCATGAGAATAATCTAAAGCCAGGATGAGCCAATCTAAGATACATGTAATAACAACATTTAAAGGAGGATAAAAGCAGGAATTATCTTGTATGTTTGGTAAATAAAGGGAATGTAATTTAAAGCCATGGAAGATTCCTAAATAACAAACTGCTAAACAATAGACATAACCCATTCAGCTTTCAGAATTAGCCAGTGCTTTACCTTGCTGCAATGATGGTTTTTTTCTCAATTGTTTTTAAAAAAAAATTCTGAGAGAAGTAAATAATATTAGGAGCCAAGAAAATGCCAATTATTAGTAACATAACTTTTTTCATCTTGTAAGTAAGACTGGGAAAAAGAACTTAAATATTCATATAGGGGTGAGCTATAACTGTAAGTGTAAAATACTACTGCTGTAGTCTATGTGAGTCTACAACTATGTCACAGTTGCCTGATTGAAAGTCAGTGAAATTTAAGTTCCTAAGTTAGATGCTTCCAAAATTTGCTTCCTGTTTTTCACAGTGTATTGCTAGGAACTCAAAAGTTATGACTGGAAAGACCTGTAATGTCAATGTCTTTCGGTAAAATAAGGAACCCTGAGATAGTTATGAAAAAAGCCAAAAAGACAGAAAAGAAAAAATTTTTAACAACAAGATGGCCAAGAGGGAGAAAATGTAGATATCAAACAAAACGGCTGGCAGCATGCCCAGGCAAAATTTTCTATACATATCAAGGTCAGTCATCACAAGTTTTTCTGAGGATAAATCCTGTATATGGAACAGGAGATATCTAAACAAGCCACAAAAGATAGTTAATCGCTCTTTCCTGAGGATATTGTGAATGCTAATTAGAACATTTGGACAGTGACTGGGGCAGCATGTGCCAATTAGGCAGTACAGACAATGAATAACACTAGGATTGGCAAATGTGAGCTGCAGTCAAGGAACTCTCTGCAGTCACCCAAGAGGACTCTGGCATACTATGAAAAGAAAAAAAGCAGCATGTTATCTGAAAAATGTTGCAGTTCCATGTTGGGTGGTCCCTTGCAAGAACCTAATAAATAGAAAAAATTTTCATGGGGTAGGAGGATCAGCTGCCTTATGCTGCCCTAGGTAGCGTAAAAGTTACAGAGAAGCCACAGAAAGTGACAGATTGATAAGTATTTTCTGAATGGCTGTACTTATGTATGGCATCCTTTTTGACTCATCATGTTTGTGTTTATCTTCTGTTTTCCTAAAGTAAGGATCAGAGTGTTTATATGGACTTCATCCTTTCTCTTCCTTTAAGAATCCCATTCCTTAAAAAATGACAGGAAACAAACCTTTTGTAATGCATAGCAGTTCATTTCATCTCATCTCCAAATCCGTGATATCTTTCAGAACTTTCTTAAACTACTTCCACAGAGAGTCACTTCAAAGGTTTCAATCAGCGCATGAAGTACAGATGGGATAATTTGTATGACTAAGATAGGGAAGAAGGCAAATGGTGGCTCATGCTGTCAATCAACAGTAACTATTTGTAAGGACTGGAAAGCACTGAAATTGTAAAAGTCGTTAGTGTTAACATTTATAACCTAGCAACTAGTTGCGAGAGACCTGATTTGATTATAGTTTCCCTGAAGTAAGCAATCATTCAGCGGGATTAAACTAGATTATTGAATTAGACAATACACAAACTGCTCTCCTCTTTGGTTGTCTTCATTATCCCCTTGAATCCTCTGTGAGGTCCCTCTGAGATTCTCTAGTGTGCTTTGCTTTTCTCATTCCTGCCTTTTTCAAGCATAATTTAATTCATGTAAATCAATTCCATTCTGATTCTCCAAGCCTGTATGTTTGGGAAAGTCTCTGACAGTTTGAATGCCTACTTAAACTTCCTAAAATATTAAAGTTATCTCAGAACATTGTAATTTCATCTTTCCTGAAGGTCTCAGAAGCCCAATTGACTTCAGTGATAAAAACACATGCATAAAAACAAGTGTTTCAAAGTATCTCTCCATCTGTGATTAGGAACTTTGCTCTTTCAGGTGCAAACAGAATATTAGCATATGTTGCTACTTGTTAGCTAGGTAGTAAAAGGCACACATTGGTTTGTAGAGGCCACTTTACATAAGGCCAATAAGTAAACAGCCTTCTCAATATAGTGAAGAAATCTGAATTTAGATATGTTGTAACTTAGAGTACCTCACACATGCTCTGTGAAGTTAGAAATCAGTTTAAGGTTTTGAAAGATTGCCACTGAATATTGCTAGAGGAATGAGTGGCTTGCACGGCTGAAGAACAGAATGCAGCTATGGGGAACACCCTCAATAAAACTGATACAAATTCTAATGGTGGTAAAGACTGAATTATGCAAATGATCAGAGTGTGAAAATCTGTTTGCACTAAATTACTGCTGGATCTGACTTTTTACTTACCAGTCATCAGTTTGTTGCCTGCTGACAAAACTATCTTGATAAATGCAGTACTTATAACTTACAGTCTCTTCAGTGCTTGAAATTATGTGAAATGTTTAATTAAAGCATACAAATCATAAGTATAGCTATAGGACCAGCCTTTCCTGGATAATGCAGAGATTGATGAGTAAAGGAACAACCACAAACAGACCTATAACCTGAAATACTTCTTAGGGCATTAATCCCATACTCACCCTTATTTTCCTAAGTATTATCTCTGTTCACGAATGCTTCCCAGTAATGAAGGAGTTAACCCAACATACAATTAAAGACTGGTAGAAAATTAGCCCAGCTGTAGAAGATAAAAGACCAGGAACAGGTAGGGTAAACTTTTCTTAGAGAAACAAGGTTAGAAAGAGCCAGGAGCACTGTAATGTGTTTTCAGAAAAAAACAGATAAACTTTTTGTTTCTGAAGGACAGTGAGAGGTAAGCTGCGTTCTTGAGAAGGACAGGGTCCCTTGGAGGTTATGGGTTTGTGTTATGTGGCCTTTGAAAGAGATTTTTGTGAATAAGTTGATTTGTTTCCATTTGAGTCTATGCTGCATTTCAGGGCAGTGTAAAAATAAGATTGCCCTTGGAGACTTCTAATGGTCTCTGGAAGAGTACTTAGTTGCACCTATCAACACGGAGGTAATGTGTTGCTGAGTTATCAATCTTGGTGTTCGAAGTGTAAATTTGGTAATTCAAATTATTTATGGTATTGATAGTGATGTGTAGAGCTTAGCATCCTGAGGGAAGAGAAGGTGCCTTATAAATAATTTAAATTTGTAAAGGATCCCTTGAGGAACAGGTGCAAACTGCAAGCTTTGAAGTCAGCTGCACTGACAAGCAAAGATTTGAGGACAGCTAGATAGATTTTTGTTTCAGGAAGAAGATTTCTTTTTGTCAGGTGTAATTTTTAGAGGAAACTGTGAACTTGTCTCTTGGGTTTGCTGCCAGTCATGCTCAGACTTGGTCCTGGTTTGCTCATCTGAGACTTTCCTGGACCCATCCGCTCTTGGAAGCCCTATCTCTCCGTTGAGTGACAGCTGGCTTTGTTTTCTCTCCTTTGCTTTGGCAACATTTCTTTTTAAAGTTAAACTTTGTGTAAAATGTTGAAATGTAAAACACTTTTGTCAAACTTTTTCTAAGTAGTTTTAAGTGTAGAGTATTTTTCTGTTTCTGCATGCGTCGGTATCTTATGCTGTAACTCTCAGGACTGAAGGAGTCCTAATTACAAATAATTGAATTAATTATGAAAAGCTTAATACTGTTGCATGGCTGAATTTGGTCTCCTTGTGGTCACGATTTTAATCCTTGTGTTTAGTATGGTATGACCTGAGGACTAGATTGGCTCATGGCTCAGTTAGAGATCCCTGAGCTAGCTGAGATATTGGAATTCTTGTTTGGAATATATGGACTAAGTTTTAGCTTTTCAAGCAAGAAAGTTAAAAGTAGGAGTGTCCTGGATTTCTGGTCTTAACTAAGTAATGTATTTTCTCTGTGACTTTGGAAAAGTCAATTGATCTACTCATTCCTCTTTTAACCCAATTGGAAAATTGGATAAAACCCAGGGCATCAAAAACCCCAAATACTGCAGTGAGGCTTAGTCTGAACATAGTGCACAGGTGACCATTGTAAGTGATTAGTGTTCCAGTGTGCTGATCTGCTGAGTGATTACAGCATTGCAGGCAAAGCAAATGCATTCAGACTTCCTTTTGCCATAGATTTACATAAGATCTGCATATTCCAGTATTATTTCTAAATGTATCTAACATCTTTGAAGCCAACCCTTTGTGCTTTTTCTCCTCCCCCAGGTCTTCTTCATCCCACACATAGCAGCAGAGAACCTTCATGTACGTGTTATCATAGACCCGGAGAGACCATTTCACAGGTATAGAGGCAACTTTCTTCTCCAGAATAGTACCTTCATAGAAACTAATAGAAGTAGAGGACGCAAGCTCCTGAGTGTTCCTTTATCTAAGCAGTCATACATGCCAGTGGAAACTAGCTGTAAGATGTTATTGTCTGAGAATAGCACATTTACATGTAAGTTTTATCAATCATTCTTGCTTTCTTCTTTTGTCCTTTTGTTTCCCATGGTTCTTTAGGATGGCAGTAGGGAGGCTGAAGAAATGGATTTGTTTCTTTTTCAGCCCTGCTCCTTCTAGGGATCAGTCTAAAGGTCTATGGTAATGATTTTCTTGACTTG
Organism: Psilopsiagon aymara; assembly: GCA_024733675.1. Classification (NCBI taxonomy): domain Eukaryota; kingdom Metazoa; phylum Chordata; class Aves; order Psittaciformes; family Psittacidae; genus Psilopsiagon; species Psilopsiagon aymara. The sequence continues at coordinate 35,631 of JANRGW010018345.1, read as the reverse complement.
TGTTCTTAGACTCTTCTGGGTCTGAAACTCATCATTCTGAGAAAGAGAGCTGTGTGCTGTATGTGAGAATCATCTAGCTTATTCAGTAGACAACAGGAAGGCAAGCAGAAGGCAGTATGTTAGCAAAGGAAGAAAGCTTGAACTGAGAACTATGCAATAGGATCCTACCATGGAGGCAGCAGAGGGTAAAAGAATTATCTGTTTGCACTAAACATTGCAAGGAAGAATTAAAGCTGTCCAACTGAGTGAAGCACAGTATTATGAGCACTTAACATTCAGGTGGGACCTAGCTGAGGCCTCCTTAGCTGTCAGAGATGTGCAGCTCAGTTAACTGGCTGCAGGACAGTGGCAAGCATTTGATGATCCAGTTATGGCAGGACCAATAACAACAGCTTTAGGTGAGTGATTTTTGTTATTAGTTACTCTGCATAGCTGCTGTAAAGGAGCATGTGCATATGGAGAACTGACATTTTTGCTTACAGAAAAGAAGACAATGGAAAGTGAGTGGATTCTTAGCTGTGTATTTTGTCACTACCGAGTCAGTTTATACCAGCTAAGCAGCTGACCTTGTGTTAGTCAAAGCAAGACTTAGATTTCCATGTTTGCTCCACTGTCTAAATGACCCCATCACTCCTGTGTTTCTAATGACTGCTGAACAGGGTAGTTTTGTTTTTCATTCTACCAGAACACGTCATATAAAGACATAATCAGCTGTCACAGCCTTGAAAAGCTTTGCACTACCCAAACCCTTGCTCTGTTTTTAGTAACTTACTCTCCTTGCAGTTGCTGTTTACAAACTTGATGGAAACAGTATAAAAATGGGAGTTTTTATACACCTACAAAATGATGAAGCTGAAGCCTTCGTATGCACCCCAACATTTGTGGTGTGAGATCTTTTACATTATTCCTGTGTTAGCCCAACTCTGTGTAGCAGTTTGGCTGTTCTCAGCAGAGGAAGTACAGATGGTGACTCCTGGCAGGCAGTGTTACTGGAAGACATTATGCTGCATGTGTACAGGTTGTTAAGCTAACTGACAATTTTTATGCAGCATAGATTTTTGAGATTTAAAAAATCAGAAAAATACTATTTCCAAGTCAGAGGTCAGCTGGCTCTCTACAAGACCTAAATATCCTAGTCCTGTGAAAATGGTGCCATGTTTCTTACTGTTTGCCTTGAAATCGTAGGAGTGAGAATCAAAAGCCAGTTGTCTGTTGTACTCAGATTGCAGTGAAATATAGATGCACTGCCTGTGAGCTTGTTAGGTATACAGATTGTAATGCAGCATGGAAACAGTCCAAATCTCCTCTAATCAATAGTAGGAAAGTCAAAGGAGCTTTCTAACTGTGAATGATCTATCTCAGTGCAAAAAAGAGGGAGTTTGGCGTGTCTGTTCACAGTCCATAATTGAAAGGGATCTCCATCAGGAGTGAGGTATTCCAGAGGGGTACTACAGTACCAGGGTTAAATCCATTTCTGTGATTAAAAAGAGGAAGTAATCAGCATACTAATGACACTTTCAACTGAAGAAATTGCAAATAGCCCTTCAGTAAATTGATACAAAGGGACTGAGCAAAATAACGGGTGTGAGCACAAAATGACAAAATGGGATTTGTGAGAAAGAAAAAGATGACCTGTATTTGGGGGAAAATTATCTTTTGCATGGGTATTCCACTGGGAGAAGGAAACCAATTACTAATAAAGCCAAAAGTGATGGCTGCAACTGGATAACTGTGTGATATGTACTAGGCCTTTTGACAGGAGGAAATACCATCAAGAATGTGAGGAGCATTTTCAACTGTTTCATCTTGAGCCATGCCAGTCTGTGGCTTAGTGTACTGAATGTGGAAAATCACAGTATCACTTCTTAGAGAGGAAGAGTACTGGTGGTGAATGCCGTTTTTCATACCTCTGATATCCTGGGAAAGAAGAATGCTTGCCTCATGTCCTGCTTAGCCCAGAGGCTTAGTATTCCAAACTTTTCTTGAGTTGAAATTCCATAAATAGATATGATACTAAATGGAATAAAATGATATAAAGTTTTTGTAGAGCTTGAAAGTTTTACAGTAGAACACCATGATGATCCTAGAAAACATATTCTAGTATTACATTGTTGGTAGATAGTTTCCTAATATATAAAATTCAAGGAAGATATAGATTAAGCTTATTACTTGATGAGCTTTTCTGTGTTGAAATGGACAACTGTTTTCTTTTATTCTTCCAGACACTTGTTTTTGAAATTTTTCTTCCTTGGCCCTTTCTTTTCTTAGGTTAAATAAGTGTGATTGTTTTTTCTTTACTGATCACATCTTCTGAATGAGTGAGAACTTGTGTTGCTGTCCTCTGGGCTCTTCTGTTGGGCCACATCTCTCTTAGTGCATAATATGCCAGCGGAGGCCTTATCAGTGATGGGAGCAAAAAGACGTGCATCTGGCAGGCTATACTCATGTTTTTATGTCCCACTACAGTGACTGCCCTTTTGCGACAGCATGACATTTGCTTCTATTCTCTGATGCAGCTATTCAAATAGACATTTCAGGAAAAATTTGGGATCACAGATAATGTACAAGAATGTGATTAACTGCTCTATATTTACAGTGCCCATGGGCAGAGGACCTATAGCTAAATAACTTGAGTCATTATCATTCCACCCTCTTATTTCTGCCCCCTTAATGAACAAGTATTTTTGTATGTAGGATACTATCTCTGATTTATTTATTAGGAACAGATTAAAGGTATGTCAGCCTAAATCATGATGTATAATTATATTAAGGGTGGTCATGGTTTAACCCCAGCTGGCAGCTAAGCTCTACATAGCTACTTGCCTCTCCCCCCATCCAGTGAAATGGGGAAGAAAATCGGAAGACTAAAAAATAAGAAAACTTGTGAGTTGAGATAAAGGCAGCTTCATAAGACAGAAAAGGAAGGAAATAATAATAATGGCAATAAAAATAATAAAAGAATTAAAATATGCAAACCAAGTGATGCATAATGCAGTTGCTCACTGCTTATCGACATGGTAGGGCATGAGAAGCTCAAAAGTCCTTGACTTAGTATAAACATTACTTAGCAATAACTAAAACATCAGTGTGTTGTCAGTATTATTCTCATAGTAAATCCAAAACACTGCATTGTGGTGCAGAAGAGGACTTTCAATGTTTATTTTCGTCACCCTTTGGCCCTTGTAATATAATTGACTGACAGAATATAAGACACTTAAATAGTCAAGTGATAGGCTCTGGCAATGGAATTGATCATAGTTTGAATCTGGTGCTTTTTTAAAAATTATTTCCTCCACCGATTAGATCAAAGAATAACCTGGTTCATTTAAAATATTCATTATATGACAGTTAGCATTCGCTGTGTCCCAAACGCTTCGAAAATTGCTCGGAAACAACTTATGTAACAAAGCAGTTGCTCATTTACTCTACTTCACAAAATTAAAAAAAAAAAGAAAAAGGAAGTGTAAGCCATTGCTTTTATAAACCATTTAATACAGTTTATGATAGCCATAATCCCCTTGAAATTGGTTATATTACTGTAGTTTGTTATAGTGTTAACTGCCCTTGTCTTCAGTTTGGTCCATTAACTGAAAATCCAGCCATTAACTTATAACAGGATGATTTCTTCAAGATTATTACCTGATTCTTAGTTTGGAGATTAATACTCTTGAAGGATAGTAAAACAATGACAAAACATAGCTGAAACTTCCAAATTCAGCTTTTATATAGTAGCGATCTGTTTAACCAAGATGTCTCTGAGCCTTGCATGTAGTTTATTTCTTTATCTCTGTTGTCAAAAATGGAAATGCATATGCAGCGTCTTCCCTTTTGAAAAGAAACAGTTCTTGCCCCAGATAATCAGTAGTAGATGCGAGACTAGGAAGGATGTTAAATGTCCCAGTCTGATGATGGAGACTTAAAGCTTGATCAATACTATTCTGTTCAGTGGGAATTTCACCTGTGGAAAAAGATTCTGGGCCAAAAAAACAAGGACCAAAGTAAGTTATACCTTTCTGAAGACACACAGTAGGTGTAAAAGACAGTGTGTGTGTGTGCATGTGTGTGTGTAAGCAAAAGGCTATTCCAGCTAGTATAGAATACATCTTTATAAAGAGAAAAAATATTATTCAGTAAACTGATATTCACTTTGGAGGACAGAGATCCTACAAGAATTCCCTAAAGCATGTTCTTAGCATACTTCCATGACCTACATTTTCTCCCCAAAGTAATCCTTTTTTTTGAGTAATACAATGCCAAACATGAATGAAATTAATTATTAGTTATACAGCATTATTAATTAACCCTGCAATCCACTCCAACAAAATGTACAGTTATAAAATTTTGGTGTGAGCTTTGAAATTACTGCTTTCTGCAGTTGCATCAGACTTTTATGTTTTCTTCTCACACCCTTCTTAAATTTTTTCAGCTTATCTGCTGAGAGTTGTCAGCCAAAATGTTAGAAAGTTATACAGGTTTAGTAGGCTATATAGGCAAACTTTAAAATTTACTCACTATGGCTTCTAGTAGTGATTATTTGAGCTGAGACATCCTTTTCCTGTTATGGTTTTCCTAAATGTGAAGAAAGCTCAAAAAATCTTTTTTCCTCTTTTCTACAAGGCATCTGTATTTTTATTACCTCTTCTTGGAGACTAAAGAGAGAAACCTGGCAACACAGATTTTGTTTGAAAAAGGACATCTGGGTTATTCTGTCACCCCCATATAACACTCATTCCACAGGTGCAGTGACATGATGTTAGAAAACAGTTTTATCTGTCCAAAAGTTAACTTGCAAAGACTGTACTTTAAGCATTAGTAAGCATAAATAAATCCTGAATTTGATGCTTAGCTACTGAGAGTTATGATAATAAGAATAAAAGTAAGCATTACTGAGAGGGGGTTTGGTGTAATTTAATTACAGCAAATGGCTTGCAAATGGAATGGCAAAATAAGTATCAACATACTCCACAAGCAAGTATCTGTTTCTCTCCCCATGTATCTGGGAGATAGACTGGTAGCACACGCTGAGAACAGAAAGATCAGCTGCGTAGAGCAGAGAGAGGAATACACTTCTTATTTACAAGTTCCTGTGGAGAAACCAGTTGTACATTGTTGTTTAGAAATAAGGGACTGGCTGTTAAATGCATTGTTTTCCTTCACAATGGTACTCAAAAGTGTGGAGGAAAGCAGTCTCCTCCATGAAAGGAACCTGTTGTGTTATCTTCAAATCAGCAGGTGGAGCCCCACTTAAAACTTCGGAACTAATGATGTATCGAGGCCTAGAGGTAAATTATCTGAATCCACCTTTCCAAAATTAATGCAGTGTTACTTTTACCTTCTTTTGAGATTCATGAATGAAAAATGTTTGTGTGACACCAGTTCTGGAACTTGAGCAACTCTGTATTAAATAGGTAGTCTTAAGTGCACTTGAAATTAAAATCGGTGAGGTTCATATAATCTAAATTACAAGTCTTAAATTTGGTTTACTGTATTTAGTCTTGATTACCTGCCTGGCATCTCACATCACACACATCAGTAGTTGCTCAGTGTTCTGGAGGGTGTAACAGTAGAAGTTTTCATGGCTTCAGTGACCTGTGGATTGCTACCAGACTCTTGTATATGTTCCCTGGGAGCAATTGAGGTGGCTCTCTTCAGCTATTCACTATTGTGTCATTTTTAATGCTAGCTAAAATCAGAAAAGAGATGTAGTGAAAGCTTTTGGAGCACAAAGAACTGTGCTTAGCCTGTAAAAGAGCAATTTCTTTTATCTCCCCTCCCATTCTTCATTATAGGCAATTTTATAAATTGTACTTCAGAATAAAAAGTATAAAATACTTGCAAGAATACTGAGGAAAAGACATTGTGTCCTTCAGCTTTTCCCTTTTCTGCAGTTCACATATGTTATGAAAAAATTCAAACCAAGAAAAATTAAAATCAATACAGATTATTTTTCAATTTAGTATCATGGTTCTTGAAGGAAATCTATACTACATTTAGTTTACTATTTAAGCACTTTATATTTATTCATAATCTGATTGGACTTTAAGACTGTGGTCTGTTTCTGCCTAATGTGTTATCAAACTTTTTCATTAATGTTATTAATTATGTATGAGAGTACAGCATGTACTTCTGTCATTTCAGGAGAAAATACAGTTCATTTTATAATGAACATATCTTTGTTTTCATCAGCAAATTAGGACATACAGACTCCAAGTAGAACTGTGCACCTGTGTTTCCTTTCTTCCAAGATGGCAAAATTAGAACAAACAGTTGTTCAGGTACTGCCTCTATCTATTGAAATTAAGGCACAGGGTTAATACTGGAGAACATTAATAGTGCACATAGTATACCCTGGCTGCCCTCAAACACACGAATGAAAAGCCTCTAAAGCTCTGCCTGACTTCATCGTCCAAATTGGCTGAGCATTGTCCTGCTTGAACGAATTGGTTAGGAACCAATAAATCCACTGTTACTGTAATGTCAGCACTTCAGTCAAATTGCTATTTGTTCATACATACCTCATGCTAGATCCAATAAGTAGGTTGCTGTGGATTGTATGATCAGCTGTAGTTAGTGATGAAGGCTGCTTTGTCATTTAGCACCTAGTATTGCGATGCTGTCTGCCTTGCTAATAGATACAGATGTCTCACATATTTCAAGGCACCTGCTGTGGATCTTGCTAAGGGCCCAACGGATATATGGATCAAATTGCTTAGTGATAGGGGGAGGGAGTCAAAAAGTTTGGAAACTTTCATTTGATGCTTTCAAAGGATTTGACACTGGATATCGTTTAGGGGTTGGCAAGCCCCTCTCTTCATGTAGCTGGATATGTGATGTTATATTTTCACTCAACATTTGAATATATTATTATAACTAAAAAATAAGGTCTTTGAAATTTATATAAATTTTCTGTCTTGTTCCAACATAATGATACTTAGAGGAGAAAGAGTAGCTTCACTTTTTCTGCAATCGGAGATCTTTCTTTCTATTTATACCAATACAGATAAACAGACGGGACTTGCAGCTCCAGCTGGATGCATGTAAATCTATGGGGCCTGATGGGAATCATCCCAGGGTACAGAAAGAATTGACTGATATCATTGTGGGACCGTTCTTCATTCTTTTTCAAAGGTCTTGGGGACTGGGGAGGTTCCGATTGACTGAAAGCTGGCAAATGTTTCCAGTTTTTAAGAAGGGAAAGAAGGAAGATCTTAATAATTACAGGCCTGTCAGTCTCATTCGAGTGCCTGGTAAAATTATACTGAAGGTTATTCTGTGCTTTACTGAAAAACGTTTGAGAGACATTGAAGTCATTGGTCACAGGCAGCATAGTTTCATGAGAGGACACTTATCAAACTTAAGTTGCTCTTATGACAAGTTCAGCCATCTATTTGAGCAAAGAAAGTCTGTAGATGTGATAGGTTTGGATTTTAGCAATTCATTTGATACTGTCTTTCACAGTATCCTTCTGGTAAAATGTCCAGTGCACAGTTGGAGAAGCCTATAATATGTTGGGTGAGCAGTTGGCTGATGGGTTGGGCTCAAAGGATTACAGTAAATGAGGTTACATCAGGCTGGTAAGCAGCCACCTGTGGGGTTCCCCAGGTCTCAATTTTGGGTCCTGTGCTCTTTAATATTTTTTATTAAGGATCTAGACACAGGAATTGAACGTACATTAAGTAAGTTTGCTGATAATACTAAACTAGGAGGGGGTGTGGATTCCCTTGAGGGCAGAGAAGCCTTACAGAGAGATGTGTATAAACTAGAGAGCTGGGCAGTCGCCAACCGTACCTAATTTAACCAAAACTCGTGCCAGATTCTCCACCTGAGATGGGGCAATCCTCTTTATACAGTTTTACGTAGTCCTGCAAAGAGCAGGGAGTTGGACTCAGTCTGTGTGTGTTCCTTCTGAATTGAGGTATTCCATGATTCTATTTATCTTCTGAAGAACTGGAGGCAGTGGAGAACAATTGCATCAAACTCCAGTTCTGTGAAGTTGTAAAGGAAGATGTATTTGAGAGAAAGCTATGGTTGTAAATCTGCAATTTATTTGAGAAACAAATACAAACATTGCTTTTCTTGTAGTTTGTCTGAAACATCAATGATGAATAAGATGCCTACAGAAGAAAAAGCTGAACTTAATTCAAGTGCTCCCTAAGTCATTGAAGAAATCTATATATTTGGAGACCTATAGATATGTCCCAAAGAAAGTGATGCAGAGGTCTTTAATAAATTTCTGCATTTTTAAAAATGTAATGAAAATTTATAATATGAATTTGTTGTAGTAAACACTGTTCTGCCAGATACAGTAAGTACATTTTTTGTATAGTTAATTTAACCAGAAGTTCCTAACAAAGAAATTAGCGTTGGTTATAAACAGCACCTCTCTGACTACTTTTCCACTTTTGTCATGTTTTAATGCCCCAAAACGTAAAGCATTGTTTTCACAAGAAAATTGAGATAACATAAAATGCTCAGACACGTACTAATGTTTTCTTAAAAACCATGTTCAACTTTTCCTTTAAAGTGGACTGAAAGCAATTGTCTTGTCAGTGGCTGAGCTAAAAGGTTATATGTGGGAGACCAACCAAGGAAAATATGCTCTTTATATCGGTCTTTGTATTATTACACCATATTGCTCCTGGCCAGAACTATTAGAAATGGGGACATAAAATGAACTTGAGATATTTCTTCAAAAGCTTATGAAGTTGTGTCTGACTGAAATCAACAGTGTTGTCATTGGTCCTCTGCAGCTTGTTAAGGTATTTGAATGAGTTTTCATAATATTCTGTGAGATGTACGTCATCTCCCTGGTTTGCAGGAGGACTGAACAGTCCTGTTTAATTGGACTATGCATGCGGATGTACAGGAAGTTGTGATGTTTAAAGTCACAGGGATAGCAAAATGCATGTATGGCTGTTGAGACAAAATAGTGTTAAAACTCTTAACCTCAGTCAGATCTGGTGATGCTCTGTGAAATTAAGGTGGGGAGGGCAAAGTCTTTGCAAAAGGGTTTGTTCAGAGTTTTTTCCTGCCTTTACCCTTTTCAAACCTTCGTCTTAAACTGCTTGGCAAAATATTTATTATCATAAATTCTGATTGTTATTACTTAACCTATAATGATACTAATACATGAAATGTGAGCATAAAATAAATAAGGGCTTACCAAGTAAAAGCATCACTTACTTGGTTTATCAGCTTGGTCCATAACAGTCAGAAATAAAGATAATAAACTTTCTTTGGTTCAACAAAGAAAGGGCTAAAATAAACGCCTCTGCAAGCTGTTTTTTATTATTACTGTTTCCAAAGGACTTCACGTATCAGTGGCAGTAATTGTAAAGCAAGGGAAATGTCTTGAATATTTTATTTCCAACATCTCATCAAATTACATAAGAAGTTTGCCCTGGAAAATGATAATATTAATCTAATGCTTCATCAATCAGTTTATTTTTATGAGCTCTTATAAATTGATAGGATGACATTTTTCTGTTAAAAAAAAATCAGAAACTAAATTTATATTTTAATATAATTGCTCAATTATAGCTGATTATTTTGCAGATTACCTTGTGTTCTTTGACTAATTTGGACTGAAGTTGTAAAACAAGTTGTTTGTGGGTGGTGTTCGTAAAATTCATTGTCTCCCTCCTTTCAGTACAGAGACTATAATATCTACTTTCAGTACTGTACTTTCCCAGACTGAGAAATCTTAAGGTTTCCTGTGTGGATGCAGTGATTCAAACAGACTAATTTTGAAGTAATATAGGGATACATGTGCCTTTTTTCTTTGTACTTTTAACCCAATGGATAATCTGAAATATGTAGCATCAGTAAAGACTGTTGAAAGGTAACACTATAGAGAAGTTTACTCCTCACCTCCTACTTGCTCTTGTCTGTTTTTACTGTGCAAATCTACACTGAAGCCAAGAAGAGATACCAAAATTGTATTTGTCTACCCCAAAAAACTTGACTGCCACACATAGAGGAAACCAGATAAGAAGAGAATCTGTATTTATATCTCACACCACAAAGTATGTATGTTATGATTTTAACATTAACAGTTCTGTGGTTCTGTAGAGCTAGTAATGAATATTCATGCTTATCAGCCCTGTTCTAATTAAAACTCCTTAGTGTTAGACGCTGATGTGAAAGGCCAAGCTAGCTCTTTCTAACTGTTAAAATAAATTGTTTTAACATTCCACAGATTATGTGGGTGTCTCATACTGAGAACTTGTGTACTAAAAGAGTTAGTAACAACAAAGAAAAAAGAAATCAATGTAAAATATCTCAAAAGAAGAACATTTTAATACTTCATGTTAGAGCCTTATATGGTGACCAAGAATGGTCTTTATTTAACCTCACAAAGCTATTGAGAGGATAAATGGATTCAAGTCTTTTTGTCACAGGGGGCATTAACACACAGAGGAATTAAGATCCAAATTTCGTAAACTACTTGGTTACTAAACACTGTAGTAGCGCAGGTCCTGCAAACAATGCTAAGAGGTGCTCTTTGGCATGAAATTACATGGTAGGGTAGAAAGCCTTTTTGTTACAAAGTGTGGCTCTCACACTTCCTACTGGGTGAAGGAGCTGAGTTAAAGAGTGTAGATCCTTAAAGCAGTGCTTAAATTTAGGGCCAGCTGCATATCAGCTACGCCTTCTGAAGATGTACTTGGCATGCCTACTACCTTAGTTTCTGTCCCTGAGAAGAGGAAATTATGATTACAGAATGGATAACCCTGTGAAGTTATTGTTAAGGGGCTTTCTCCAGTGTTCAGTTATGTGAAATTTGGAAAGCTGTTAAGCTATTCTCCCACTCAACACTTACTTTCCAGCCCATTTTTACAGACCAAGATTAGTCTGTACTATTGACCAATTGAACTTCTTTACTTCTGCACATGAACAACATTATTTTAAATTTAATTTTGTCTCTCCCAGATATAGTATTTTTATTATTGCAGAAGTTCAAGCTTGCCTGAGTCCATGTCAGTGTCAGGTGCCTCAGGCTTTTCTGAAACCATTGTTTATAGTCTCTCTGCCAGTTTGGAGAGCAGAACCTTTTCTTAATTCTTCCTTTTTTTTTTTTTTTTTCTTTTCTTTTATGATAGATAATAATTGAAAAACAAAAAAAAAAAAAAAAAAAAAATATGCTTTAGGCATTTTCCTAAGATCGCAGTTTAAAATCTTATAATCTCCTGAGGTCCTTGAGAAATAGGCCAGTCTCTGATCAATCCTGAGCAGTTGCCAACTTGCCAGAAATAGGGAAAAGAATAGGATGTGTCTGCTTTTCTAATCAGCTTTTTTCACACAGTAACTTATATTACCTTCTTTTTAAGTGACAAAATATTAAGCTGCTAAAAAATATATATTTTCCACTGGGTTTTATATCACTCTTTTGCTGAATTATTTCAGAATTACAGGCGATAGCTAAGCCAAACTGGTGTAAATGACAGTGGAATTTGTCTTTTCTGAGGCTGCATTTAAGAGCTGATAGGAAGAGATGGGTAATTATGAAGTTCTGAAAATCCTGTATAGAGACATGAATTGAGTGAATTTAAATCACCTACTGTCAACAAGCAGTTGCTAATATACTTTACTACAGCAACGTAAGACAGAATGCTTTATTTTTCATTTTTTGATAGGCTTTAATTTCAGATGATGTACCTGGATCTAGATTTGTGTGCTATTTCTGTAATACATTTTCAAAAGAATATCTTCAAACTAGCAGAAGCTGCCTAAAATTTCTTTCTTGATATATCTTTTAGGGATTAAAAGCACTATAAAAAGTTAATGGTCTCACTAGGGGCAGTATCCTGTCACTGACATTGAGATCACATATGCAGGTGAAAACAGCTATTAAGGTGCTACTTTCCAATGAACTTTGCCACAGTTTCACAACTAGAAATTACTGTCCCAGTGTCTGAACTGGCATAGATAATATCATGAGTATTTCTTTATCAATAGCACTGTGAAATTGGTTGTGAAATACACGTAAGCTCCACCCCCAGTTTAAGTCAGGGGTAAATTTGTGCTGAAATGTGTAATGATTCTCATTGGCACATCTGGGCACTGGTAACTTCTAGTGGACAGCTGGGGATAACCAACTCGGAAAGTCAGTGCAGATGTACCTGTAGTGGTTGTGAGAGTAACCCTGCGTGGAGGCTGGGGCCAAGTGGTTCAGAAGTAGCTCAGTTAATCTGGAAGTAGGTTGAGGAGGCAGCCAACTCTCCAAGAGCATTTTCCCTCTGATCCACAGAAATGGGTTTGGCATGTTACCTTCTTTGTGGATTACATCATTAACAAACCAATGCATGTATTTTCATTACTGTAGTATCCTTGTTATTTTTTTTTTTTATACTCATTTTCTGTGGCATCCTTATAATTAAGGAAGCACACAGTCTGGGGAGAGTGGTCTGGCTTTTGTTGTACCACCTCACTGTTTTTGTACTCACACATGCAATTATATTGTATCCAACTCTTTTCCTTCTGCAGACTGCAAGCAGGACACTTTCCACTTAATTTTGACAATTTGTGAACATTTAGTCTACCAGATAGCCATGATTTACCGCTAAGGAACTGTCTGTCTATGGTTGCAAGTATATTCAGGCATTCAGTCAAAGTGTTAAGTATTTCCCATCATCCATTAACAAAAAAATGAATTTAGCAGCTGGCTGCATTTGATGCTGTCTTAAGAAACATGCACTCAAAGCTAGCAACTTCAGTCTTCAATAAGCCAAATCCATAGAAAAATAGTGACCAAACTGGGAAAAAAACAACCCACAAACTTTAAAATATGCGACTAACCATTTGTAACCATTATCTTGTGCCTTCTGGATGGGAAAACCCAGGAAAACTTAGGGTTATATTGACTGTTAAGCATTACCAAAGTATCTAAACAAAAATAAGGAAGAAAGTTTCTAATGAGTTTGTAGAGAGAGCTTTCTAGAATTAAAAGCCAGTAAACTCACCTGATAGAATTATACATGCTTCAGTGTTGATGAGAGTCAATACATAAGAGAAATGTATTTTTTATATGGCAGTATGATTAAAATGCATCATTTAAATGCTGTAGGCAATGAATGAACCAGTGGAAATAATATAAATAGTCCTCCAACTGTTCCAGATGAAAGGTGCCACATTCCTTAATCTAGTTCAGATTCATTTATCTTTCACTAAAGAGAAGAATAAATAGACCCACATACACTTCATCACTGAATATAAACCTGCTCAGATCACTGCTAAATTTAATTGGCACTGTTTTTTATGAAATTACATAAATAAACATGGAGATCCTGTTCTAGTACCCAAGGGAGAAACTGCCAGTATACATAATAGTGGGTTGTGTCTAAGGAAATATCCACAGTTGAAGGCAGAGGATTGAAATGGAGCAAGAGATAGGAGACTGTCAGTAAACATTTCACTGTTGTTCTGCATCTTGTATGACTGAGTCAAGGAGTTCAATTTTTGAGGTAATTTTTTCTAAATTGTTGGAAGTAAACAGAAAAAACTGCCACCATTGAGCATTAACATGCAGAAAATACTTTGTCATGTTTAAGCACAGTGAGACAGCTTTTCTGCCCTCGCTTTGCTCCACTGTCTTAATAAAGTGCATCTTTCCAAACAGTATGAATAGAAATGCTTTTACTTTCCCAAGGTCCTGCTTAAAGGTACTTTTTTCCTTTTCAACATCTGCTTGATCGGAATGTGACCTAAGGCTTCCAGGCCCTCATGTTCTTTCCTGGTGTGTTTTGGTTGCATTAGGCAAAAGTGGTCGTGGGAGGTGTATTTCTCAGTGATGAGGTGTGGAGCAGTTTCTCAGAGGAGAGTGAAAGAGCAGAAGCAGCCAATTTCTGCTAACCCTGTGACCCTTCAAGTATTCACACACGCTGGCCCCAATCCCATCCCTTTTGCAGCTGGAGTGGAGCAGCACACAATAGGGCTGGAGTGTCTCCTGTGAGAATTCCATAGAAGTATAAAGAGGTAGGAAAAGAAAAAATGAAATTAATGTACACTGTGTGCTGGGTTATTAAATGAATCCTCCGAAATGGGAACATAGCCAGTAACAACGTTATTTAATCAGCTGATAGTCCTTGTAAAGAGGGCAATTTTTACTTATATGTATATTTGCACCGAAGGAAATTCTGAGCTGATAAAAAGGTAGGCATCTGTTTCATATAATGTGTGAATAACTCAGTCTTCATATAAATAGGAACAGTTAAATTGTCATAATAAATGCAAATATATTCTGTAGTGTTTATACAGCAGTTTTATCAAAACGGTGGTATTTTTATTTTTTCTTGTACAGTTTCTTCTGTTCTCATAGCTACCAAATATTCAAGCTGGTATTTCAAGTTCCAGTACAAAACCAAAAATGATAAGAAGATGTTACTAAGTTCAAGTATTTTGCCTGCACTGATTCATGTAGGTTTGATCTCCTGGCTCTTTAACTGGTTTCATATGTTATGTGTCTGTCCAGTTCTGCCAACAGCTTTCCTGTCAAGGTAAACTGGGGTTCAGCATTAAAAAGGCTCACACAGCACATCAGCTCACTGGTATAGATAGATTAAATTAGGATTAATTTTTTTCTCAGAAAAAAAAAATATTTAAGGACTTCTGTTGCAAGAAAAGAGAAACTTGTTTTCTTTCGGGACTTTTTGTAGAGGTTGTGGAATAATTTGGAAAGTTGATTTTACAGCTTACTTTCTCATTTTTAAACTAGCTATATCCAAATACTTTGGCACTTGAACAAAATCACAGAATTAAAGTGGTTCCAGCTACCCCCTGGCAGATGAATTGGAGCAATGTTTTGATGCAAACATCTTCCTTAAATTTTTATGGTACAAAAAGATGTAATTTTTCTTTTCTTTGAAAGAAGGGGCAAATTCTCATTTTCGTTCAGTAACTCTTATAATTAGCCTCTTATATAACACAATCTCACTAAATAATATTCAATGCATGTATGACTGCTTAGTATTTCTTTCAGTTGCACTATGTTTTTTCTATGCGTACATAAATGGGAATGCTTTTCACAGTGCTCTGAGCTTCAAATGACTGTTCCTGACATGTGGCATGATACATAGTTTATGATTTAACTCGATATTTCTGGGTTTTTTTCAGCTCAGTGAGCTCAATTCTGACTGGAATTTTGCTCGTAGAGTATATGCAGCTATA
Organism: Psilopsiagon aymara; assembly: GCA_024733675.1. Taxonomy (NCBI): domain Eukaryota; kingdom Metazoa; phylum Chordata; class Aves; order Psittaciformes; family Psittacidae; genus Psilopsiagon; species Psilopsiagon aymara. The sequence continues at coordinate 20,466 of JANRGW010018345.1, read as the reverse complement.
ATACTGATATATATATATATATTAACAATAATACTATGAATGGCCAGACCCCTATTTGCAGTAATGGCTGAAACTGGTTCTTTACTATAGTGGTTAACAATGGTGTATATGGTGCATATGTCCGTCCTGATATGGAAAATGTTATAAAAAAGTATCTTACTGAGGAACATGAATGAGAGTTGTGTGAATTTTTTTGGAAAATTTCTATGAGCTGGCTTTTAACCAAACTGTTTTGAGGAATTGTAATCTAGTGTGAGAGAAGGCTGTGTGGAGACCTCATAGCAGCCTTCCAATATCTGAAGGGAGCCTATGAGGATGCTGGAGAGAGACTCTTCTTCAGGGATTGTAGCAGTAAGACAAGGAGTGTAATTGGTTTAAACTTAAGCAAGGGAAGTTGAGGTTGGATATAAGGAGGAAGTTCTTTACCATGGGTGTGGTAAGGCACTGGAAAAGGTTGCCCCAAAGAAGTAGTAAATGCTCCATCCGTTGCCAGTGTTCAAGTCTAGGTTGGACAGGGTCTTGGGTGACGTGGTCTAGGGTGAAGTGTCCTTGCCCATGGCAGGGGGTTTGGAACTGGATGATCTTAAGGTCTTTTCCAACCCTAACTATTCCATGATTCTATGTTTGCCAGATTTTCTTAAACCTAACTTATTCTCTTCCCTTACCTGCTGAGTATGAGTTTAGCTGCATTTGGTGTATTCATGTGGTTTAAGAGGGTGTGTTCTTGGTTAATGATATTTTCTTAATTTTTGATCTGGAAAGGTTCCTCAGTTGTAGCTGACCTTTGAATAGACCAACACCTATAAAGTGACACTGTTAATCTTAACCTCTCAGACTGTTCAGGTTACTGCTCAGGTTTTTGTCTGCTTTTGCACACTAAAGCCTTACATGACTTTTGAAGGTTCTAATATGTAGGATCCTGTTTGTGCCAGATGTTTCTGAAGTTGTTTCCCAGAAGCTATTGAGCTGCATGGCAATGCCTTTGTTATAATTGCTACCAAGGACATAAAGGGCTGGGATGGTGACTGCTGGAAACTTTGATACTTCAGGATTTCTGGCTAATTACTTTAGCAAAGAAAAACATGAGAGATTGCTGTCAGATTACTCCTTGAAGTAACCTATATGACAGCAGTAACCTATATGACAGCAGCTAGCTGTTTTGTTGAGGCAAGTACTTAATTCTTGCAGCAGAAACTTCAAAGAGATGAGCAGCCAGTATAACATATCAATGCTCAGGTGTAACTTGCCATATGCAGTTAGTGTTTGGGGAGATAGCAGTGACTCAAACTCTATTTTGTTTGAGGAGAATTTGTAGTAAAGGATTAAGAAGTTTTGGGGTGAGTTTTTCTTAATTTTCTCCCTCTTTTCCATCTGCTGTATGGACTGATTTCAGAAAACAGTCTTCATCTTTGGAACCTATTCATTTAGGGGACTAGTCCTTGTTAAAACTTTTGTGAATATGGGCTGTGGCTTCACCTTGTCACAGGAAATTGTTATTCCTTGCTTATCATGCACAAATAATCATAAAAGCATTTACTGAACAAACATTTTGTAGGACAAAAAGTTGTTAAAGACTTGTGGGTTGAAAAATTGTTTTCATAAAGACCTGTCTTCGTTTACTCAGTCTTGATGTTCAAAGTTTGAATTATTTTGGAAAGTACCAGAGGATGTGGATTTCTATGGATGCTATTCCTTTTTGAGGGCAGCACTTTGACTTGGACTTTTCAGAATATTGGGATTCGCATAGGCATGTATCAGGAAAGAAGTGATTATGGAGTGAAGGTGTCATTATTAAGAGTGATGCAAGTCATTGTGGCTCAATAATTGAGAGAAACCACTTGTCTCCAGATGACTGTAGACTCTGCAAATTGCTTTAGAATTTGTACTGAATAGATTAGTGGAAGATAGAATTCCCTTTAAGCATATTTGAAATTGGGGAATTTGGAACTCAAGGGTTAGTCTCCTGGGGCAGATGTCAAAGTATTAAATGTGCAGTGCCAACTTGACGTTTTTTGGGAAATGTTTCCTGATTTAATTTTTCAGGTAAAATGTTAATGGGCTATTGTGGGGTCATTTCTGTTCTTGTGGTTTTAATATAGTACAGCTTCATTGACTTTATGCTTCTGCTAATAAGCTGCAATAAGTCCTGTGTTTAGGCTGAGATTTTAAAAGCACTTTATGGAAAGACCTGCCTCTGTTAAGCATTTATCTAATAAAACCTACCCTGTGGATTTATTTTCAGACAGAGCTCTTGCTTAGCTGTCTTAAAAATTTAACCACTTGCTCAATTGTTTTTATAAATTTTTAGTGTTTGGATTTAGAGTAATTAGATCACACAATTCTTTGATTTGTTCAAATGTGTTTGAAGCATTTCTACTCAAATTTTGTCACTTGTTTTGAGCATTTTAAGCTCTTAATTAAAGTAATCTGTTCAGATAATGCATTAAGAATTGAAATTGATATGTAGTCTGGAAAAATGCCTATTCCATGACCGAGTGTGCAAAGGTGTCAGAGCAACAACGAGAGGTTTAATGGGAGACAGGAAATAAGCAGCTTTTGAGGGAAAGGTTGGTTAATCCAACAAACATTACCAAGCTTTGAGTGGCGAATGGTATTTGTTTCTCACCTCCCAAAATAGATGGCAGCCTTCAACCGCATTATTACTCAGCAGAGAGCTGAATGATTTTAATTCTTGTTCCTTTAAGCTGAACTATGTTCAGATTGTGTTTCAAGAATCCCATAAATTTCTTTGACTGAAAGCAGTTTTATTTGAATACTTTATAGTCATAATTTGAACAGTTTGGGGAATAATTATTATTCAGAGGAGCTGTGTAGTGCTGCTTCTGGTTCCTACTTGAATTATGACAACATCTGATCAGTGTCTTGGAAGGTCTTTTCTGTGCATTTTCGCAAGAACATAGGGGCCTGTTACAACCAGAGGCAGCAAACAATAATTTTAACTCATGCTTTTAGTTCTGAAGATTGTTTGCCGTGTGCCAGCCATGTTAAGTGGCTATTCTGCTGTAAGTACACATATGTCTATGTGAAAGTAATCTGTAGACACTACAGATCACAACTTTGAAATGTGCTTTCTCTTTACACCTATGTTTGTGAAACTTGCGTGTTTGTTTGCTTGTTTTTTAACAACTGAAGTAAGAATAATGGCCCTGAAGAGAATGTATTGGTAGAAGATCTATGTAGGATTACTTGTGAAAAAAAGCTCCATAATATTTTCCCAGTTTTAAGTCTTGGTGTGGTTGAATAACCTGACAATTTTACAACAGTGAGTAAGGTTTGGTCATATTTCAGTCTGATGATGTAACTTTCTTCTGCCTGCGTCCTGCTAGGCTTTATCACCCATGTATTGTTTTCAAAATTTACAGCTTTATCCTTGGCTGCCTCTCCCACAGCTGCCTGTAATAATCTGATGCTTGGCAATGGCTGGAGAACTAGTATGTTAAGATCCCTGCCTGTTGCAATTACTACCATCTCCTTGGATTGTTCCTTTCTCTCTCTGTCAGCAGTGTTCACTTACTGCTCCTTAACAGAGGGTATTAGCTGTTTGAAAACAGCATGATGCCTATCTTTAAGTGCACTTTTTTGAGACTAGAGCCCCGTGCATTACTGTATTATCAGAAAGAAAATATTATTAAAAAACTTCTCTTTCAAAATGAAATGAAAATCTCATCTTAAACTAGAGCATACCTCAGCAGCATATTTGAACACATGCACAACATTACTACTCACGTATGCAAATAAATAGAGGTCATTAATGATTCAATTAAGGCTCAATTAAGAAGTCCCTGCCTGGGTCACAAATATCCTTACTCATATCCTGTGCCTTTACCCCCTAGATTTGTTTGTTTATTCTTGAACACTACTGCAAAGAGGGTATGTTTTACAACTTGAGACAGCTCCACTTATGAATTGCGTCGGGTTTTCTTGAGTGCTGATGAGCACAAATACATAAACTGATTGTTCCCAGCCCCGCAATCGGCTGGGCGATGTCCATTGGGTCCACTGCTGATGTGCTCAGTAATGAAGACAAATTGAGCAGGTTCTTCTGTTCATTAGCTGCATAATGCTTTATAAACAATGAGACAAATTTTAGAAAGTGGGATTTAAATGGACAGTATCTGTCTAGATGTGCAGTCTTGTTTAATTGAAGACCAGCACAGATTTTTCTATACAACTTCCAGAATATAAAATTTCCAACTGAAATGAATTTTTAAACAAGCATTCCCTTGTGGTGCATATAACCCAAACACTATTAGAATCAGAAAATGAAACTCAGCTGAAAGTCTAAACAAATGTATAAATGGCTAGTTTATTTTTACTTCTGAAGTAGATGAGAAAAGTAAGCAAGCAGAATTATTGGCCAAATGGAAGGTCAATTTGGTCAGTCTAAAACATTCTTTTAAATTCAGTAATCGCAGGTGATGTATGTAATATAACCAAGGGCAGGGTTGGTTTTTTTTATTCTTTCCTTGGTATGATTTTTAAACCTGGCATATTTCCTGTAACATGAAGTCTAGAGATATCCCAAACTTGGGAATGCTACATACCTGAATGTGTTAAGTTGTGAGAATTACAAGAAAATTAAATCTTTTTTGCCTTAATTAACACAGTAATTACAATGAATATCTAGTGATGCTATATGTGTCAGTAGTGCTTAGAATACTGATCTAGTTCCAGGCCCAAACTTCTGAAGTCTGCTTAAGCCTTTCCTTGTTCTGCTTGTTAATTTCAAGGTTGTCTGTAACTGACCCAACTAGATCTGCACAGAGTACAGTTACAAGAGTTATTTCTGTCCTGTTCTGTTTTACATATTGCTTTGTTGCCTTTATTGGCAGTATTTCCTTGAATTAGTGCAACTGATGATTTTACTTATTTTTCATTCCTCTTTCGTTGTTGAACTGTCAGGAAAAGGCAGTCTTCAAATTCTGCCAATGTGTTTGCCATGTAGGCATGCAACTCTGGGCACGAGATACATAGATCCTTTTGTGGTCTGGCCGCATGTGAAAGTCAGTCATGAAATGAACTCTTTTGCCTTTCAGTTTAAATATGCTGGAAGGAGTAGGTTGTTCAGGATAATGTTAGTCAGGGGGACCAGATTATTGAGGTAGACAGGAATGAAGCAAGAAAAGGGCCACCAGGTTTAGCAGAAACTGGTATTCCAGAATAAAGAGCAGAGTAATTCCTGGTGTGGAACTAAAGTCATTAGGCTTTGTGTCTGCTAATGAACTTCAGGTAGCATAAACCGAACTGACTCCAGAGTAATCTAAATCAGAATTGAGTTCTTGGCAATGGATTTGAGTATCTAACTCTCACAGGCTGCTGTTTCCTCCTACCTTCTCAAGGACTACAGCTATGGAGAAACAGAGTAAGGGGAATTAAGTCTCATCTGTCATTAATCTTAAAGTAGTCATACATTTATTTTTCTTTCACTACTAAATTAAGCTATTTCAGTACACATTCCGTGACTTGTCTGATAGTATCTCATGTCCCAGACGGGGCTATCAAATGGCTCCTCCTAAAAAGGATGCTGTTTTCATATTAGTTCTATTCAGACACTTCTGTTTCAGCAGTCTGTTAAACAAAGTAGTTATTGATCTTAAAATTGCTTGCTATCAGGAGTCTCAAAACTGGTGGTACAGTATTGGTATTTTAATCTTTATTTTCCTGATCTACCTTCAAATTGCACAGAATTGGAGGTTTGAAATTCTAAGCAGCTTTATTTCTGTGTAGTTTCTCTGCAGCTATGGAATGAACGTTCTGTCTTTGTGTACTCCTGGCTTCCATTTGTACTGGGTATTATCTCAGTCTATAAGGGGGAAAAAGGCCACTAACAGATATTCAACTGATCTGGTATAGATCTACCGGAGAGTTTAAAAGGTGTTGAGAAGTTTTGCTGCCTATTGTTCAAATAAGGTGTATGCCAGTGATGTAAACATAATGTGCTGCGGAGATGTCACATGTCCGCAATTGGCTAGCTCTGACTAGCCAAGCACAGCTGGAAACATGGAAAACAGATGTTGCTTTCAATCAAGCAAGGGTCAAAGCAACCTCAGGATAGAATGTCTGGATTTCTCTATCCAAAAAATAGTGCTTGGGTAGTTTCAGCGAAACAGTAATTATTTTAGCAGCTTTACTCTCTTTTTTAAATGTGTAGTGCTATGCCTATAAAACAGAGTGACAAAAACCAGGGGGCATGATGGGATTATTATTGAGAAAAGGATCCAAACAAAAGAACATCATTGGCTAAATTTAGAGAATCACACTTGGTAGCTCTGTAATACTTAACAATATATATTAAACGGAGCCTTCTACTGACTATAACATAAAAATTTGAAAACACCTGGCTAAAGGCTGCTTTGTAAGCCTGAAACCAGTCACTTCATATAAGCAGTCAGTTTATGGGTCTTTATCCTAACTGTGTTCTTTATATTTTGTTCTCTGTATATCATTCTCAAAAGATTGAATAGAATTGCTTCATGAGTGGCATGTAAAGAGGAGAACTTGGAAACAATGCATTGTACAGATTCCAGTGTGGACTGCACAGAAGCTTAGAAAAAGAACCAAGGCTTTGCTTCCTAGCTACAAATGCGTAGTTTTAAGTGTGGACCTGGTTCACAGATATCAGAACTAAGTTTCTTTCCCTGAAATGGCAACAGCTTACTGGTGCTGAAATCTAGCAGTAGAATATTGCCAAGAAAGGCTTACTCAGGAAAAGCAAGCAGATGCCTTGTGAGCAATTTAGTGGCAAAACTCCTGGTAGGCAAAAATTGGGTATTACCTCTACAGCTGAGAATAACAGAGAATGAGAAAAGATATAAAATGTTTGCACCTGAATTTGTTGCTTCCCAGAAGGGAAGCATCCACCCAGGGGTAGAAAAGCAGCAGATAAAAATTTTCGCCTTATAGCCTTTCTGCTTGAAATAGAAAGCTGAACTGTCTTAGCTGTAAATTTATTTACCACATAGTCAAGAAGTAAATGTCCGCCTTAGTTCACTTGTTTACTTACTGTGTCCAACTCTGAGGTATGCGATATTTGTTTGTTTGACTTTGTGTGTGGGTTTTTTTTGTTTGTTTGGTGGTGGTTTGTTTTTTTTATTATTATTATTTTTTATCGTGTTTGTACTTTTTTGGTTGGGTTTTATTTTTTGGTAGGTTTCCCCAGCCAATCTACGTAAGTTGTTGCAGTGCTGCACTAGCTTCCTAAAGAAGACATTTTTCACCTAACGATATTCTCTAGCTTCACTGTTCTTTGCCAAGACTAAGTGTGTTTATCAAAATTTTAGATAAATTCTGCCCTGAAACAGTATAATCTGGCCTAAATTACTATTTAGCCAGAGAAAAACGGTTTTCCAGTAGTAAAAAAAAAAAAAAAAAAAAAAAAAACAACCCAAAACAACCCAAAACCCAACAAAAAAGAAAAGAGAAAATCTAGGTTTTCCAATATAGAATGCCATGTAGCCTCAATTATCTGAATGTTAAAAGAAACAGTGACAGTGGTGTGCTCAAACAATTGAGGGAATTTTCAGTGTAATTAATAAATGCCAAGGGACATAATTCTATTTCATATGACTGACATTGTACTCTTGCATGAGAAAATAATCTTGTTTCTTCATTGTAATGTACACATGAAATTCATGACAGATAAAGAGATTCTCTGTGCAGAAATTCATGTCTTCAAATCATTTTGTTTTGTGAGACAAGTGAAAATTTATTAGAGAATCATGAGATTATGTTCATCAAGCATACAAAATAAAAGCATAAGGATTTAGATCTTCTAGAGATTTTGATGCCCTTTGTAATTTCTGAAGAAATTTGCACCATAAAGGGTTCTTGAAAAGGTGCCATACTGGCAGAATTAGAGAATAAAATTTCTATGTCCAAAATGTTGTTATTCCCACACTGTGATTTAGTGTGCTCTAATGGGCCTAGGGCATTTATGCAATATCTGTTCAGTTTCCACAATTACTCAGTCCTGGTTCCGGAAGGATGCCAATATATTCATTGAGCCTCATGCATTTTATTTTTTTTTTTTTTTTCTTAATGGTTGTGTGTCTTCTAGAAGCTGGTGGGATTACTTACTCATTTCACATATATTACAATGCTAAGTGGAAGTGACTTGCACTTACTATTGACCTGCTTGGGATTCTAGCCAACAACCAAACAATGAAAAGCTCCATATCCTACACTGAATTTTGAAGCTGCTCCTCTCTAGAGGTGAAATATTTTTAAACACTCATTCAAGAAATAATTTAATTGATCTTTCAGCTTCTGCAATTCCCTCTCCTCAGGAACCAGTGACTGAAATTAACTCTATTCCCACTTCAGCCACCTTCTTTTAATATTGCATGCATAGAAACTTGTCAGCCACTGGATTAAATTAGTGAAAGTCTATCTGAGGTTAAATTTGACTATCATTGTGTGAAGTGAAAGCAGGTTTTGACATATTTTAGTCTGACTAGTCATGTACAAAATCAAATAGCATGAAGAACTGATAATTTCAAAAACGTGAGTGGTCAACTTGAAAGTATTGCACTTGACCAAACTCTTGATCAGGATTTTTCACAAAAGTGTTATGTCGTTGCTGCTGCTTTTGGTTATTTATACTTCAATCCAATGCAGGAAAATGCTTTTAACTTGAATTTTTAATTCTACAAGGCCAAAGGGGAAATAGCAGAAGTAGTTATAAATTCTCTTTCAAATAAAATACATTTCCAGAAAATGTTTTGAATCATCGAATAATTAGGTTGGATCAAACCTTTAGAAGTCATCTAGGCCAATCCCCTGCAATCCCCTGGCAATGAGCAGGGACATCTTCAACTAGATCTGGTTGCTCAGAGCCCCATCCAGCCTGACCCTGAACATCTACAACTCCTGAGCAACCTGTTCCAGTGTTTCACCACCCTCAGTGTAAAATAAATAAATAAGTTACTTATATCTAGTCTGAATCTACGCTCTTTTAGTCTAAAACCATTACCCGTTGTTCTATCACAGGCCTTACTAAAAAGTCTGTCCCCAAGTTTCTTATAAGCCCCCTTCAAGTATTGAAAGACCTGTCAAGGATGATTCTATGCTGACTAATGACAGAAACAGGTTTAAGAATACTAAAACCAGTGGAAGCTCTCTATTCTTTTTGCCTTTTTAGTTGTTCAAGGTCAGGCTCAGAATCATTTCCCATAGCTGTGATATTGATAACAATTCTCATCTATGTAGATCATCCTACATCTGGTAAGCAGTGAACTCATACTATAACCATTGATCAGTGAAGAACTGAATAGAAGAGGACATTAGCATTGCACAGGAAGCTGGGCTAAAATTGGGTTTGGTGGGCTTCTTGGGTTTTTTTGGTTTTGTTTTGTTTTCTTTTTCTCATTGTTTGAGGTTCTGTTTTGCTTTTTTTTTTTTTGTTTGTTTGGTTGGGGTTTTTTTCTAAATCTCCTAAGGCACTTGCAAATGAACAGATATTTTGCAGATATTTTGTCTTCCTCTGTCCATCAGGTCAGTGAATTCCTCTGGTTTCCAACAGCTTAATTGAGTTAATGCAATTGTGACTTGCATCATCAGCCAAAAAAATGTTGAGGACTGATCAGCTTGCGTGATCATCAGCATGGCAAAATATAATATGGTAGGACAAGTCAAGAATTGTGGGAGGAATAATTTCATCTTTAGACTGGTTGAGAGACATATGAATTGGGAATTGCAAGGAATGGGAAAGAACCCTGACAAACCTATTTCCAACTACTATATAATGAAACTCTCACATAATGATATTTGCAAGCCTAAAATGCCGGCTGCAATCTTTGTGCAGTCCTCAGTTGTGAATATGAGTCTTCCACACTTACCACACTGATAGAGCTGCCTTCAGTTAAAATTTGCAAGAGATGAGAATAAAATTATTCATCTGTCCAAACAAGATGCCAGGTCACTTTGGTGGCTGGGTACCAACTATTGCTTAGTTATACAGAGATACTTACAGCCTAACTATGATAAATAACATTGAATATCTGAGTCCCTAATGCCAGTTCAATCAGTTTACTTACATAATGTTGCTTTATTAATTTTATGTCCTGCCCTGATAATATTTGTTTGAACATTCCCTGTTTAGTTCATATCACAGTACTGTTTGGCGCGTGTGGGCCTGCTTGCCTCTTTCTCCATAAGTGTTTGAGCACTGCTTCCATAACTAGAAGCACTGTCCCCTCATCTCAAAAAGCAACTTGGCAGTAGTAGTTGCCAACGCTAATTATCAATTACCACAGCAAACATTGTGGGGTTTTCTGTGTAGCTGTGTTACATATATTGCAAATAGCAAACAATGTTTATAGTATGTTTAGTAACTATGGCAACCACAGACAGCTGAGTTTTAAAACATAGGATGGACTCCTTTGCAGATTAATTGCTATGCCCTTTTATCAGACACCACGGAGTTAATAATTTAGATACATCTATGCACAGAATACCTTCAGAAATACCCCTAAGAAATTACTTGGAAGAAACATGCACTGTAGGGATTCCTTAGGCGCTCTGCCTCACTGATGTCCATATTGAAGTTGCTCAGCTGGTAAATAAAACTCTAACAGTCAGCCATTCTGTCTGAGCTCTGCCCATCAAATTATACACTTTGTTACACATCATACACATCATTGCCATTAACAAAAATGAATAACTACAAAGTGATGCAGGGCTAGAGGGGTTGTGAGAGGACTTTCACCCTTTTGATATCCATGAGCATCCAGTGTCTTAAGGCTATTTCCATGAGTACAGTAGTTTAATGATTGGCTTTACTAACCTTTAGAACAAGTATTTTCAGCTCTGTCTCAGGTTCCTAATCCAAAGGTGGCCTTCATCAAAGGAATTAAAACTATTCTAATGCTCATTTTGAGGTGTGTAATTAATTAATATTGTCTATGTACAGTCATAAACACCTGGTTTTAAAAAGGCAAATACTACCTATGTCTGACCTATCTAATCAAAATATTTCTGTTATGCCTCATACTGGTTTTGGAGTTTCTTGAATACTTTTTTTATTATGAGCCATATGCTCTTGGTGTTTCTGTGTATTTTGCAAAAGTTTGCATTTACGTAATTAGTGGTATTAGTTTGAAGGATACCAAAGGTTGTGCACTATTCTTGATAAATCATTACAGTAATGTATCTTATAGCTGCTTGAGGATTTTTTTTCACAAAATATCCCAATCCATTAATAAGATCTGAATAGATTGTTGTCCCTACAGGATCCCACTATCTCCTCCAGCATTCACTGGAAGAGCAAAATCACAGCCATTGTAATAGAAAAAATGGTCCAAAATTAACATTTTTTAAGGGAGATAATTCAGGCTGCATAAATCTTGGCACCACGAGAAGGCCATGGTAATAAGGGTGCTTAATATTTGTAATCAAGAGACAAAAATCCTAAATAATTTTAAAAACCATGTTAGACATTATTGTCTTGTACATAATTTGATATTATAACACTTCTAAAAGACCCATTCTTAATGTGATTTCTCATTCCAATTTAGTTTGGAAAACTGTATTTCAGCGAAACAAATAAATAGATAAATGAAACAGTCTTATCAGCTTATTAGAAAAATTAACAAATTTTGAGTCACAAGCCTGTAATAAAATACATCAGATAAATAAGGTTAGACCTGCAGTTGTTCTGTGTCCTTAGCTAGGCAGTATTCTATTACAGCTTTTGATTGACTGAGAAGTAGGTAAGCATATCATGGCTTGTTTTTGATTTTTTTTTTTCATTCTTTCACATAAAATGTGAAGGATCTCCCATTTGTACATATTAAGATCACGCATGCTGTTAAATAATGATGGATTATGAGCATAAAATACAACAGCTGGTTCTGGCAGCTATTTTTTTTCTCAAACAATAAAATCCCTGATCAAAGTATTGAGAAAGGTGAAGAGCCAGAATTCTAGGAGATGAGCTCCTGACTAAGATACTGACAATGGGCTCTGCCTACAAACAGCTGCAGAGGAGGAAATTTTGTTTCAATTTTATTTATTATTAATACGGTAAGGAGTGTTTGTTAAAAATAGAGGAAAAATAAGAAACCAAAATAAAAAAAAAAAAAACCACGAAACAAACCACCCCACTCCCATTCCCCTCCACTGTATTTAAACCCATGGCTTTTATTCGGGCTTCAGGTGTCCATGACCAGAAACACAAGCAAAGCATCACTATCCAGAAGGCAGCTCTTCCTTGTGCCTTATTTGATGTAAAAATTATCAGTGTTCATGTTCATATGTTGTTCACGTGCTCAGTATTGCCTCAGACCAAATATCTGGCTTGTGCTTAAACTTCACTGGCTTTCTAGTGAAAGGCCTGATCTAACAGGAGGTTCTGAGCATAGCAGAGCTGCTGATAGAAACATGTATTTCACCCAAAGCAGTTACAACCACTTTCTCTAAACTGGAGAGAAAAGCAGTATCCTTCTTTTAGGCATCATCTGGTAGCTAAAATTGGTTGACTGAGAAGCTTGAACAGTAGAGTTCACTGTTGCCCTCAGGCTGGAGACATTTAAGTTCCTGCTGTTATCTCTCAGGGGAGAGTCTTGACTTACAGTTAACAGCTATTTGGGTCCAAGTAGGGCATTCTGTTAAGGCACTTCTGGCATCTAAACCAACTCTGCTTCTATCTTGTTGAATCTAGGTCACTATGCAACAAGAAATGCAATATTTAAAAGGAGAACAACCAGTAGAGACATCATTGAGTTTAAAGTACCCAAGTGAAAGCAGCAGCTCCTTGCTGGAATCCCTGACAGCAAGACCAATTTCTGCATTTTACATTAGACAGTTCTTGACAAAAAATGGGAAATAATCATCAAATCATGGTCTGGAATCCACAGAGGTATGTCTGTGCTCAGCATTTACCAGCATCAGCATGGGGATATTTAGATGCTTTACCAAATGTGTAGAAAGCCTAGAAACCGCATGGTTTTGAATTTCGCTTTGAGGCCAACTTCCTTAATACAGACTTTTCAGTGCCTAAATTGTAGGCAGTGAAGTCCTTTATTGGACTTGGCCCCATACCTCTTCACGAGATGGTCATTGTTTTATTCCCAGGAGAAACCAGGTGTGCTTACATCTGTATGTTAAATTTAGAGTCAAAGAGGTTGTGGGAGAACATATTCCCCATATATCCTATTTCCTTTACAGAAACTGCCACCCACTATTAATTCAATCATCCTTAAAAATTGTGGATGAGAATATGTACTGATGAAATATCATTTTTGCAGTAATTTACCTCTGACATGTATATTTATAGATATCAGAATAAGCATTAAAAGAGTAATTACTAAAATTATTTAAAATGAGATTCAGTCCACAGTAAGAAATACATCCTGCAGATCTGAGGGATGCTGGACACAGTATCTAAGTGTCTGCAGGTCTGAGGGATGTATGTAGACACAGTTCTGTCCTTAATTTATTCCAGCATTACAAACTGTTTCTGAGATACTTGAGCAGTTATAAAGAACAAAGAAAGATAAGGATGTAGAATATTGGTTAGAAAAAAGTCTTAAGTTTACAAAGCTGCTCTATTAAGCCATCTATTTTGATGAGCTGATGAAAAGCCGTAAACATGGCAGGGTTAGACTTGTGTGGTGTAAATCACTGCAGCTTCATTTTTCCTGCAGCTGAGGATCTCTTCCATGTGCTTTGTTATTGTTCAGCCTAAAATTTTGACTACTCACAGTTTGTTTACAGCACAGCAACAGCTGAATGGTGTCAGACTAAACATGGCAGCTCTCTGCCTGGTCATTCACATTGGCCAGTGGGGGGTGCCTGAGGGAAGAAGCAGGAACAGGGCACAAATTGGCATTTGCCGGCAGTAGTTTACCAGACATTAATAGTTTGCAGTTCAGAGACTTTCTGATCATAGTTGGGCTTTTTGTTGTTGTTCTGGGTGGGGTGTTTTTCTCTCCACTCTCATATGGTACACCTTTCTGAAAGCATTAAATGATCACCAGCTGCTAGCATACTCAGATAGCTTAAACCTACACAGGTCAAGGTTAGTATTAGGCCTCTGTAAAGTCATAGTCCAGAGGACCTTTGTATGACACAGAGCAACTGCCTGTGCAGCAACAGCTGATAAGTAGGGCAGCTTAAAGTAGAATTTAGACTATCTGATTACGCTTTACTGGTTTATGAGACCTGCTTGATAATGATGAGTGATACCTGTGATTCAGAGAACAATTGAAACATGGAAGTAAACCCAATGTGATTATCTCAGTTGTAGTCCATATTACGCCTGTGTGTTTCTTAAAAGGTCCTGTGGGAAGCATTGCTGAAATGCTAGAGGTTAAAGTACAGTGTTCCTAGGCACATGACAGACAGTAGGAGATCAATGGGAGTTCAGCAACATGAGTCCTTGTTCTCACTTTGGGGTTACAAACCTTGTGATACCAAAACCTTTTGAATGACCTAGACTCCAGCAAAGTTTGCCTTTTAAGACACTGGAACATACGCAATTTGCATGCCACATACCTTTCCCCTCTTCTTTTTCTCAAATGTAACAGCTGTAGTTATGGGGCTTTGGACAGGAAGGAAGGATTCATTCTGTGTAATCAGTGCAAAACTTCCACTGAGCACTATAAAGCTGTAATCGTAATTCATACCTTTAGCAGAAGAAACTATAATTGCTAAAAATCTGAGTGATTCAAGTTTTATACTTCTTATTCTTTAGGCCCTGTGAATATTCACACTTTCTCATTTTTCTTTCAGTACCAGGAATTTGAATGGTTTCTAATGAAAGGTCACATAATGTTATTCTGCATATAAAACATTCCCATAATAGTGTTGATCCTTTTGCCTTTCATGCCTTTTCAACATGTTGTCAGGATTGACATCTGCCATGAACGCTTCATATAACCTAATTCATATAAGTGGTTTCAATGTAGTCAGTAGACATTCTATTATCTGCTAGATTAGGGATTTAAAGATCTGAACTTGACCTTTCTGAGCTCAAACTTATAGAATAATCTGTGAAGAAAAGTTGTTCCTCTTCTCTTTATGTTCATTGAAGATTAAATAAATGGTTGCTTAGCATCAAATCTGATGGAAAAGGAGCTTTAGTTTCAGGCGCTGTAATTACTTATCTATGGACTTTTACTTGCTGTGACAGAGAGCTAGAGAATATTAAAACATGGCAGGAAGAAATTCCCCTGCCAAACATCACAGTGGAGGAAGACACCTGGGGATTGCTTCATCTGTGCTGCATCCTGCTCCAGGGTGATGAGCAGCCCAGGGAGATATGACATGGAATCATAGAATGGCTACAGTCGGAAGGGGCTTTAAAGACCACCCAGTTCCAACTCCCTGCCATGGGCTGTGGCACCTCACACTAGACCAGGTTGCTCAAAGCCCTGTCCAACCTGGCCTTTTTCTTTGGTAGATTAATAGGATTGGTTAGTACTTACAGTTAATCACTTGTGTCTGGCTGTTTCAATATTTCAAACGTAAGTGGAACTCCAAAGATTTGATGTAGAGGTATTCCTTGGTACTGGACTGTAGAGGGAATTCTATTTGTTAGTTTAAGCATCATGACAGATCTCTGAAAGCATGGCATTCCTATTAAATAGGAACTCAATCTTAAGTACATTTTTTTTCCCCTCTCTCTAGGTATTATAAAGTTGAATATAGTCTAAGCATGACAGTATAACTCTCAGGCGTCCTCCACTCCTACCTATCCCTCTGGTTTTCCTCATATCTACCCTTGTGTTTCTCCATGTGTACTTGTCACAGTTGAGACGGACAGATGACACACACATGATCTTTGGTGACTTAGTAGGAAGAAAAATAGATAGGTTGCTTTATTACTACAAATCACTACTTATATACCTTTTCTAGCACACACGTGTCCTTTTAGCCATTGGTTAATATTAGTTAGCAACAGCACATTATTGGATGACCCTTTACCAAATTACTGAAGTCCATTGTTTCGCCAAGTTCTTTCTTTGTTGCTAGTTACTCCCCTTATCTTACTTGCTCCTCCAGATGCCTTCTACTTGCCCACTGGGATGCCTTCTGCTTTCCCTCTCAGATGCCTTCAGTGCCTCAGTTCTCATTACACTTTAACATCTTAGAGACTGAATTCTAACTTCATGTGTTTAGTCACGGAATCCATTGGGCCTGCTGTAGCCCCCCACCACATGTACTCTAATAGCCAACATTGGTATAAGCTGCTCACTTGCAGCTACCGCAACACCTAGGGAATTACTCACAAATATAGACTTGTTCACATAGGAAATACTTAATCACATAAGAAGGATTTTCAGTGTTGTATTTTAAGAACCTCAGGAAAGTAGGTATATGAAACAGTAGATCACAGGCTATGTAACTCCATTAATGGAATAACATTTTTATTTTCTTGTGCTATTGAGGGATGAGAAATTACCCTTTGTTATTCTGTTCAGAAAAATGCCCCAAAGTCTCTAGCTATATCACACATTGTTTTTACTAGATAAATTACATCTAGGTGCACCTTTACTAGCAAAGTTTTTAGAATGACCCAGTCCCCTTTTATTTGACTAAATCCTAGTGGCTGCTATGTATGTCAAGCTTGCTACAGTGCAGATTTGTTCAAACATACCTTAGGAATTTCAGGTGAGCTCTCTGTTTCTGTCCACTTTGCCCAGCAGCACAGAGTGAAAATCACAATCTGAAACTGTGCCTAAGGTTAGTGGGAATCACAGTGAAAGAATGTGTTGAACACATATAGATTGTGGGGGAGGGGGGGAAGGGAGAGTTTAATAATAAAAACTCCAAAACTAAATAAATAAAAATTCCTAGTTACTATGCTGACTTTTGGGATACAAGGATCCCTTGGGGGATAAGTGGGAAACAGAAGGGGAAAGCATGGAAAAAGAAATAGATGCTGCAGTCTTTGTTTTCTTCATGACTCCAGAGGTACTGCAGCCAGCTGTTGCAGAATGAATCAGACTTGTAATTTGCCTCTTGGGTCTGACAAGAAATTAAGCAGCAGTAACCAGTCTCCTAAGGGGTATCCAGTCTCAATAGCTAGCATAGGTACAATATGAAGGCCAGATCGTCAAAGATGTGTAAGTGCTGTGTGAAGTGGATTGTGAAATACCTTTGTTTTGAGGTCCATGCTGTGTACTTTTCAGTTTGGGCTTTTAGTGTTTTTTTTAAAACAGCATATCTAATATTGACTAGAAGTTCACTATTCCAGCACTGGTGGAGGGTGACCACAGAGCCTGATGTTTTCTCAATAAAGCCTAAACATGCTGGCAATGCCTTCTAATGCTTCCTAAGCCTTTTTGTTTTCTGTTCTCTGGCAATGTCTGAGCTAGGGCTCTTGTGAGAAGAGAATACTAATATGTGCCTCAGTGTGCTGGAGCTTGGTCCTTACTTCTTCCCCCAAGTTACTCGATTTCTGTCACTTGGGGAAAGAGCTTTAGCATGGCTGTTTTGAAAGTATAGTGCCCTTTCAGAGATAAATTACTAGAAGAGAGAGCATCAACAATCTTGTTATTTCTCTGGGCTGTGTTGAAACAGGGCTGTTTAAACTCTCCAGTGATGTGCAACAGTGAAAGTTGAGAAGCTCTGGAGAACCAAGAAAAAATTTTCATTATAACCAGAAGGGATAAATTACAGTAACACATAGGAACACGATTGCTTTGGGTTTAATTTTAATAATACATACATTATACAGTATAGGTAATATGAAAGATTATATCCTGCTATAACCATGAGGTCCATATATATAACTAGCAGCATTCTTCTGCAATAATTACTTCTTGCAAAGTGCAGTTTGTTGGTTTAGGTTTTGATTGTATTTGTAAAAGTATATGTACTTAAGTACATATAAATGCTGCCTTAAGCTCTAAGTGGGAAATTTGTGGCTTGTAATATACTTGGTACAGAATGTGTTATGGCTGTCACTTTGTGGCTTATAAGACGATTTTTTCAGTTGACTCTGACAGCTCTTTCTATATAAGCACCTGCTCCTCACTTCTACCAGGAGCAGATCCTCATACAGGTTTGATTTTTCAGCTTGTGAGGCATATTTTCTCTTAGTACATCAGGAGCAGGCATGCTGAAAATTGTCTTTTCCAACTGGATGCAACCATAGAAGTAGTTGGCTTCATCCACGCCAATTATCACTTCAAACTCCTTGAAAAATCTCGCTTCCTGGAAGCTTGAAAATTGAAGGTCTGCCATTCCCCTAATGTGCTCTGTATTTAACTGCAATCACTTTCAGGAATTTTGTCTATATTTCAACAGTAGCTTTAAGAAAAGTGAGAGTGCTGGTTTTTTTTGTATATGGTTTGGTTTTGGTGGTGTCTTTTTTTTTTTTTTAATTTTTATTTTAAAGGGGCAGAAAAGACAGTAGGAACACAATTTTATAGCTCTTCTTATTTGATCAAATCTCACAAATATTGCATTTTTACTATCATACCTCAAACTAGTTTCACTCCACTTGACTTAGCAGAAAGCATATTTCAAGGAGAATATCATCACTAGACATTAAATGTCAAAATGAATACCATTTTTGTCTGAATAATTTAACCCTGTAAATGTTCCTACCTTGCACCTTTGTATGAACAGTCTTCCAGGCTTCTGTGTGATCACAGGGGATGGGAAGAAAATGATCAGGAGCAGTAGAATGCAATTGACATCTGTGTTCTCTCAGTATTTTTCTATTTTCTTTTCCTTAAAATATAGATCTCATAATACTAAACAGGGCTGTTCAATTCTTAAAGCTTGCCTCAGGGCAAGAAACGTGTATGTTTCTTCATGTATATGTGACTTTGTATATATGCCATGTATATATGTATATGTTTATACGCCATTGGCTGAGGGAAAGGACTGCTGAACATCTTACATCTTACAAGATTTGGGGTAGGTGTGTCAGTTTAATCACCTGTGAAATAGGTGTACTGAGCACATGAATATTTCATTATATACAGTGAGTCTAAGTTTAGATGCAGATTTTTATAGTCTTAACTTATTGTCTGGGTGCATTCTTATTCTGCTCTTGCTACTTGATAGTTGTTCATTAAGTAAAATGACCAACATGAAGTATTCTGTACAAAATAAGTGCTTAGTGCAAATATTCAGTTTATAAACCTCTCCCATATTTGGAAAACAACCCTTAATCTTTAGACCAATTGAGAAAGTAGTCTAATTCAGGTAACTTAACATGCGCAGATTTTGTTTTAGCATCAAATATATAAATTATTTAAAGAGTATTTCCTTTCTTTTATGGTGAGTATTGAGCCTGTTGTAAAACCAAAGCTAATCTTTACTCAGTTTTCCCCTTACCACATAACAGAAAAATGTTTCCTGCAAGTAGTGTGTTATACTAGAGCATCTGCCTCTATGAGCAAACTGCCAGATAGCTTTAACAAGCAGTCAATTTATGCCATTGACAGATTTACTACTTTATCAGTTATTTGCTCAAGGACAACTTTATTATATGCAAATCATTGACATAAATTGGGGCAGAATAGATTTATTAAAGGGTCTAGGTTCATCTTACACCATTTGGTATGTCATTTTTACTTCTGGAATATTAATTTGAGGGTTCTGCTGTAACTACAGGATTTGTCAGGGTTGGGATAATGCTGATTGGTTGTTTTTTAGCATGCTGAACTTTCTAGCTGGTCTGAGTTCAGAGTTCAAGAAGCATCTAGAGAGTTTAGGCCTGAGACAAGGGAGTTTAGAAACTTGCATTTCTGTTTAACTGGACTTGACCTTTTAAAGTGAAAGACAGGAAAAAATTCAGGTCCTTGTACATAGAATCATAGAATGGTTTAGGATGGAAGGGACACTAAAGATCATCTAGTTCCATCCCCGCTGGCACAGTCAGGGACGCCTTCCACTAGAGCACCTTGCTCAAAGCCTCTGCCCACCTGGCCTTGAACCCTTCCAGGGGTGGGACATCCACGGCTTCTTTTGGCCAGTCTGTTCCAAAGTCATGCCACCCCACAGTAAAGAACTTTTTCCTTATATCTAGTCTAAATCTCTCTTCTTTCACTTCTGTCAGCTGGTCTATAGAAATATTCTCTGTCTCATTCATTGAGTGTTAGTGACAGTAAACAGTAATAAAGAAATCATAACCAAAGTTTCTGATTTCTATTAAAGAAAAAC
The DNA here is from genome assembly GCA_024733675.1 of Psilopsiagon aymara. Classification (NCBI taxonomy): domain Eukaryota; kingdom Metazoa; phylum Chordata; class Aves; order Psittaciformes; family Psittacidae; genus Psilopsiagon; species Psilopsiagon aymara. The sequence goes on along the minus strand of JANRGW010018345.1, from coordinate 324 downwards.
AAATAAGGAGACACCTCTCAACCGTCCAAACCTAAAGAGCTATTGGTATAAAGACTCATGTTTGCGGTTAGGGAAGATTTGGAGTTTTGGGGGCTTTATGGATGTGATCTTGGGGTTAGTTTTTTTGGTGGTTGTGGGATTTTTGTGTTGTTTGTTTAGTTTTTCGTGTTATGGGTTTATCATGGGTTCAGCAGCAGCAGTCATTTTTCTCCTTCTTAGTAGCTGGTGCAGCACTGTGTTTTTGACTTGTGGCCTGAGAACAACGCTGATAACACCAATGTTTTTAGTTATGGCTTAGTGATGTTTGGTCTGGCCAAGGACTTT
>JANRGW010018344.1:0-38072 GCA_024733675.1 Psilopsiagon aymara | reverse complement strand
GTTTAGGGATTAGGGTTAGGCTTAAGATTAGGGTTAGGTGTTAGGGGGTTCCAGTTGGTGTTATTGATTAGGGTTGCTCCTCCCCGGACCGGTGGCGCGCGACAGTGACGTACCGCCCGCGCCGACGCCGAGGGGGTGGGCCCGTCCCCGCAGGCACGCGGTGGGCAGCCTCAACCCCCCTGCAAGGCCCCCTGGGGTCGCTAGGCAACGCCGCGGCAGGGCGGCCTGCAGGGCCCACCGCGGGGTCTGGGCCTGCCGCTTCGCGCTGTCCGCAGGCAGGGCCCGGCCCTCCGGGAAACCGGGTGACCGAAGGCCTCGGTCATTCCCGATGGAGGTGGGGTAGGGGTAAAAAATATTGGAATTCCATGTGAAATAATACACCTACAAAATCTACATATAAAAATGTATTACGGTGTGTCAAGGCTCATGTAATTCAGCGACTGACTGAAAAGGAGCGCTTTCTACGAAAAGCAGGGGGTTTGTTTCTAGGCTTCTGAAGGAGGCTTGCCTAACCAGCATCATAGCAGTGACTGCAGGCAGCACGCCCCGGTCCCAGCTACGGCTGCTGCCCTTCCCTGCCCGCTGGAAACGGCATTAGTCCCACATGCAGCACGGGTTTCCTAAGAAACAGCCTGCATAGAGCCTGCTCAGCACCAGGTGCTTCATTAACTAACCACATCTCCGTTACTTGAGTGGAGCCAGAACAAGTTTTGTAAGCAAGCGACAACAAAGCTTTTCATGCAGTAAAAGCTTAATACACGGCTATAGATCTTTTGCCATGAGGATTCCAAGCACTGATTGAGCTGTCTTGTACTTCTCATTAAGCTTGAAACCCAGGGGCATGCAGCTCAGTACACAAGCATGAATGCTTAAGCTTAAAACACAAACACAGCAGCGCATAAGTATAGGAGTATACTATTTAGGAAGTGTAGCTTACGATTATCAAGTTGCTCTAAGATGTCTAAATACATGACATTATGGCCAAAAAAAAAACAGCAAGAGGGAAGAAAGACTATGAGCAGGAGGCAAAACACTGACTCGTCAGAGCATAGCTTTGGAAAGACACTTAAACTGGGGCTGGGGGAGCACAGCTGGTTTATTAGATTACCTGTTTTGCAAAGTTAATTAACTGCGTTCCTAAGGCTCACCACGCACTGTTGTGGTAGATTACATGTGCAAGAAAAAAGTGACTGTCAGACTGATCTGCACACCATCTGCTGTGATGGTCCTGTCCAGCAATCCATTAGCACTCCTTCCAATGTATTCCTGCTGATGCTGATGAACAGTATGCTGCTCTGGAAGTGTTTGATTATCACACTACATGAAAGCTATCTTCCAACTGAAAGCACAAAGTTATGAACTTGCATCAAGCCTGTTGTGCATCAGCTGTTAAGAGCTCAGTTGTAACCTTGAATCCCAGATGCAAGACTGGAAGCGCTTGACGCCATGCCAAGGCAGGCAACAGTTCAGGGCATGACATCCCTAAGGGGACATTCAGATATACAGTCAAGCAGAAGAAAGGATAGAGACCTTAGACCAAAGGAGAGCACACAGTATTAGAGATATAGACATCTTTTCCAGAAGCTCTATAGGTTGCTGTACACTCCTGTATGTCTAGTCATCAGCTCTGTATCCAACAGCAGTGAGCTGGGAGGACAGGCCTGCTTTTGTCAGTGAAATGCATTTGCAAGTCAACAGTAAGATTATTTAACCTCTCCCTGTGGACCTTTACATACTATGCACCTACCAGTAACAGTGGAAATGGTTTGGTATACCACTTACACCCTTCATACTCTAGAAAAAAGAGGACACTCTCAGCAATCACACCAAAGAACTATTGTGTTACTAAGAGAAGCATTATCCTTCTCTGCAATATACATAAATATCAGTATAACAAAATAAATATATTTAGCAAAATAAAACGAGCAAAAATAGCACAGCAGCATAGAAGAGATACACAGTAGAAGAGCCTGCAGTCTTAGATTACCAGAGTATTTTCCTCCTACTCCTCTTCATCAGGAATGCCTATTCCAATGTCAGCCTATTTCACAAGTGTTTTGAGGAACCTTCTTCTCTCAGATATCCCAGAGAGCATATATTCTCAAAAGAAACTTTCAGCAGCACTTATAAAAAATGAACATGGGAAAGAGGAAAACTCAAGACATGATAATGACTCCTTCACAAAAGAAACCTTACACTACAATTTTAGGGAAGGTGCCTGATCCACAGATCAGACCTACCTCCTACTTAAGTTCTACTAATCAAATCTGTCAGAATGCACTACTTCATTTGGACAGCATCATCATCATCATACTCCTTTTTAATGAGATCTTTCTTTACTGGAAAAAGGTAAGAGGTATGATTGTATCTGCTAAATTATCATTAGGGTAGCCACAGGCTTGAAGAATTGGGTTGTCTTTTATCAAATCCTGAATACACAAGTCTTTCAAATAACTTTAAAAACGTCACACTACTTACAGCAGTCAAAACATGAAGCATAGCCATTAAAATGAGGTTTTGGGGTTTTTTTTTTTGAGAAAACATATACTAACACTACTGGGAGAGAGACATTCGCTTCAGTAGTTGCAGCAAGAAAGACTAATGCAGAAATGAATTTGTATTTTCCTTCTTAATGTTAAATAAACATAGAAAGTACATTCAAATAGCCAAAGAAATATTACAGATGAAAAACGTTTCCCCCATCCTCTTCTCACAGTGTAAAACAGTCTTTTCCATGTAACAGCTAAATCTAAAGCATATGCCACTGAAAATGAAATTTCATGGACGAATTCATGATAGGATGAGGCAAAACTTGTTCAGTTTCTGAGTGATTTGGTGTGAGGGTAGTAAAACCCACAGCTCAACAGCAATGTTTTGTAAACATTGTAACTAAATTATTCCTTCTGTGCCTTGTGGTTGCCTACAAAAGCTGCTTTCCTACCCTGCCAACAGGACATTTCACTAATTCAGATAGCAGCACTTCTGAAGAGACAAAGGTTCCTCTCTGCTGCTGACAAGAACTGTATGTGTTTCTGAAGTCATTGCTAATAACTTCTGGATGCGCTGCCTCACAATTCTAAAACCCTTTATGCAAAAGCCTAAAGGGGGAACAAACCAAAGATACTACATGGGAAGAGCACTAGCTAAGGAATTCTGTAAGATTTAGTCTTCTCCATCCTATCTAACAGGAAATGGGTAACGCCAATAGAGTAAACTGATGGCCAGCAGCTCAGTTTACAATGCATTTAAGCACTTAAGGCTGACATCGTCCACAAGCCATCCCTGATTACTAGCAGAGGCCTGGGATGACTGTAGCTGTCTGATGAAATTCAAGAGGAAAACCCACATTAGCACTTTTTCCTGATACACCTCTCCTGCTTGCTGGTGGAGATGGCCAAGTTCTCAAACACAGCCATTCCCTCTGCTGCCTGAAATAAGGGAAGCTGATGTACACATTTAAACATGTCATACACTAAGGAAAGGGCAGGGATGCATACAAACTATTACATTACACTGAGCAGGTCACAAGCAATCATGGAAGCCTAGATTTTGTATGTCAATCATCTAGCATAATGGCAGTTTGATCTCTCACAATCCCAATTTTGTTCTAGAGACCAAGTTCCTGTACATTTATTTAAAAAATAAGGTCCTTTTTCCAAATGCCATTAGTTCTCAGCTCCAGCCTCTTCCCAGTCTCTCCTTCCAGATGTCCAGTCCACTCAATCAGTAGTCAGTCAAATACCACTAGGCTGGTTCTGGGCAGCACACACGCAAATGAGTCTGCAGTAAAAGTGTTTAGATAATGTAGTAGCTTTCATTATTGTAAGAATCCTCTTCAGAGTCCTCATGGTCCCAGCTGCTCATCGACAAGATGAAGTAGATGGGAGAAGTGACACTGCTGTCATTGTCTGTGGCTGTCTTCACCGACACATTCTGTTTCCCTGCATTCAAAACACACAGATAGAGAAGTCAGCAGTAACCACTGTACTCACAAACTCTAAAATTACTAGTTCTCTTTGAAACTTACAGCCTCTCACTCTCAGTCTGCAATAGATCTTTCAAGCTGCAAAACATAAGCCTTTTCAGTTTTCAGCATTAAATGAACAAAGGGTTGTGGAGGTTTTTTGTTTGTTTTCTTAAGTTTCCTGTACGCCTTTTCCACAGCACAGATGCGGACACATTCTCCAACCCTTCACTGTTACACAACTGTCAATAGAAGTGGCTAACAGTGCCTTGCCAGGTAAGGAAGCGAGAAATGTAGTAAGTAGCTCTCAAACCAGCAATGGTTGCTCAGGACACGTATGGCCCCTTCAAAACCTCCATACATTTAAGAGCATAAGCTGTCCTATTGATGCCTGTTTTACTGAGGCTCTTGGAAAGGCTTCTTAGAAAGCTCTGAGCTTCTGAAGTGCCACCTGCACGACTATTCCTCTTTCAGGTGGTTTCTCTGTAGGAAATCCTGTTTCCTAGACATACAGTTATCACAATCAAAATGTTTCCATCACTGAATAAAAAAGATTAGTGGAAACAATTCATCCTTCCCTCCTGAAGTGCACTGGTGAATCTAAGTGATTTCTTATTAACAGTCATTTAAATAATTAGAGAATCACATATGAAGGTAGGCTATCAGCTTATTTCCTTTTAGTTCAAACAAGCATGAAGACCACTGGTTTATCAGACAGAAGTGAAGCAGGTTCCCATGAATGTTCTGCTTCGCCTGATCACCATTAGCTACTGGATGAGACACATCAGTAGCGCTACGACATGCTGCAGATGTGCATATTACACAAGAACAGTGTCAGGTCTGCAGAGGTGAAAGCAATTCAGGAAGCTGAGCTGGGAAGCCTCTCAGCAGTGTTTCATTTCCTGAGGCAATCAGACAAGTTGCTTAAATAGATTGCAATTTCAAGTTTGAACTAACACTGCTTAGAAATGACAATCTGTGTCACCACAGAGAATTGGAAATGTTTCAAAAGCACCTTTTGTTAGGTAAAAGGCTTGACACACTTCAAAATGAAGGATCATGCAATCGCCTCTATGAGAGCAAACAAAACAATTACTTAAGGGAATACAGCAAAAGAAATTTTTCAGGGGAAGCAGGAAGACACTTCTACATTTTCCAGCACCTAAATACCAGTGTCAAGTGCTCTAGAAACAAATCTGGAATAGAAAAGCAGAATAGGAATACCCCATACTGGAGTTTTACTTAAAGCCATCGCTATCATGCACAGTCTTTTAGCTACAACTAGGCAAGAGGTTACGCATTTAAGCCACAATGGCTTCAATTTCACAAAAATAACATGGCAGAAGAACTGCCAGTTCAGCCTTCTGCTTATGTGACACACCAATGTGCCCTTCAGATTCCCTACGCAAACCTAGCACACAAAAGAAAATTCAGTTTCTCATCACTGCTCTGCTGACGTTTTTGCAATCATACAGTCAGTAGTTTAATCAAAAGGTGCCTGGTTCCATATAGTTTTTATTTAGTGATTTCTTTGAAACAGCGTAAGCTTTAGCACAATTAAGTTGTCCTGTTCAACTGTGGAATTCATACCGAAGTCTTTCTCCTAATTTAATTTTATTTTGCTGTGTAGTAAAGCTTGTTACGCAATATATCTTCAAATTCATTTTCTAGTGTTTCTGCTGCATTTCCTGAGCATCTCCTTGGTATATAGGTGCCAAAGAAAGTTGTACAAAATAGACGGAATGAGAGATTGTATTCATCATGCCACATCCACCCACCTCTCACCTGTCCGCTCTCTGATAAGGGTCAGGCGGTGCTCTTTCATTTCCACATCCAATTTTTCTACCATCCTGTCAATGCAATTATCCAGCGCCAGAGAGCGTGTCTTTGATTTGATCTCCTGCCTGCAGATAGGGCACTCCACTTTACGTTTCGTCCACTCATTAATACAGTAGGAGCAGAAGCTGTGTGCACAGTTCAGCGTGACCGCCTATGGAATTCAACAGAAGGATACTTATCAGAGCATGACCACACAAGCATTTCCAAGAAAAAAAATAATGAAGTCAGAAAAACATTAGATGAACACTTCCTGTAAGGGAAGCAGGGGAAGAAGCCTGAAGCCCCTTTGCTTCAACCTTCACAGGGATTACACACAAAAACTCTCCTATGCTGGAGTGCAGACAAGTTCTACAAGTTGGTTAATGAATTCACTGTAGACCATAGCAAGTCAGAAACACAGAGAAAAAGCATTAGTTCTAGTATAAATTTCCCTAATTTGAAAAGGATAAATTATGGAAAACCTCAGATACTGCAGAATAGCATCTTAGGTTACTGAGAAGCCAGAAATTAAAATTTCAGCTAACTCTTCAGTAATTATTAGACGACTAACACATCAGGGTGGCTGTAGTAGAAATGAATAATAAGACTGAAGATCTAGGAAAACATAAACAGAAACAACAGTCTGTGTTTCAGACATAGCCTATCACTTCTAGAATCAAACTAAAGTAAGCCAGTTTCTCAAAGAAATAGTTCAGGACTTCACTGAACACTGCACCTCCCTTCCTTTACTAACCTCCTACATCTAGACCTGAAGCTGCCAACCCCAGCCAACTTAAAGCAAGGTCTACTACAAAATTATTTTTCCTCTAGCAAGCTGCCAACAGCATGTTAAAACCACCCAAATCTGCTGCAAGCCTATATGCATCGCAGGATTAAGCATTCATCTCTGTGCAGGTAGTGACATTAAAGCTGACATTGCTACCCAGAGTTAGGGTAGACAGAGTGAATTTCTGGTCCCACCCTTACCCAGAACCCACTGTGTGTCTGTTGAGACTGTTAAACTAGACAAGTAAAGAAATAAGCTTGACTGTTGCTTTAATAAAGCTAGGGAAAGCTTCTCAAGTCTCTCCTTGCAAACCTGTACCAGTTTCAACGTACCTCAATAAAGTGCTCAGAACAGATTGTGCACTGCAACTCATTCTCCAAGACATCATTCATCTGATTCAACACCTCTTCTTTTTGGGCTCTCACCTTTTCCTTCTCCTCCTAGTAAGTACATATGGTCACATGCCAACAAAGAACAAGGTTTTACTCAACATAATATTGGCAGAAGCGTGCATGCAGAGGAAGGTAGTACAAGTAGAAAAATCCAAGTCTCCACATGTCAAGTCTATTATATACCCAGATCTGTAACCTCTTTTCTCTCTGTAGTCATGGCAGAAATGAGAATATTCCCATCCCCTGTAGAGAACTTACAAGCAATAACAGCAGCTGTTTCCAAAATTCCCTTCAGTCTAAAGAAACTACTGGCAGGATCAATCTTTCCAGAATCTCTTTTAACCTCTTCCCGGAATGTGTTTTCTAAAGTCAACAGAACATGTGCAACTGTTCTTTTATGTCCAGTGTAAAGAGCAGAACACCCAACAGACAAAATGCCTCAAATATTTAAATGAGGAAGCACAAGAATTTAAAATATTTACTTGCATTTCACAGTCCAATATTTTTTTTGTTGTTGTTGTCTGGAGTTAAATTGGGCTCCTAGGTATCTGCTCTAGCTTCTAAAAATAACAGGAATTCTTCCAATTGAAGCTATACTTGAAACAGGAAGAGTTACAAAGTAACCTGAAGCAAACAGCCAGAGGTGTTTCCATTTTGATCATTTCCACTAGTGATCATTTCCAAGGGTAAGACACAGGAAAGGATCTCCTTTGTTATTTTCCACTAATCACCTTGTGTCAAGGACAGCGAGAAATGCAGCTTATTCATTATTCAAATTACATGTTGTTTCAGCTGGAACACTACAGTTTTACTTGAACACACTAACTGAAAATGAAGCCCCTCACTTTCCAAGCATACTTTTATTATTTGGTTTTGGTTTTTTAAGAACAGGTGGAATGGGCTCACTTCTGCACAACACACAGTTCAGGTGCTCTGGGTTTTCTTTACGATTGCAAAAGATGGAGTAATGACTGTTCAACACTAATTTAGGAACAGGGCAAGGTGTATCCTCCTCACTCCTGGAAACCAGAGTCAGCTGCCACCTCAAAGTACAGGAGGTTTTCACCATAACAGGCAAAGTACAGTCAAGACCAGTGCTGAATAAACCATTTCATCTGCTGCAGCATACCATGTTTCACTTATGAACAGAACTAAGAATTTGGTTATTCCTTACCTTGGTTTCTTCCAGTTCTTTATTTTTGGCTTGGATTATCTCCTCAAAATCTTTTTTACTACGGCTCAGTTCTTCCATCAAAGCATGATGCTGTAACAACACAATTCCAAAAATGATAAAACGGCAATTATAAGCTATCCTGTTAAATATACATGGCCATAATCATGAGGCTCAGCACACTCATTTCTCCTAATCTCCTCCTAATAGAGCAACACGTCTACATGAGTTGGGGTGTTAGGCAGTTTAGCCTTAACTTAAAACTGGAATGTAGTGCCCATTATTTATGACTTTCCCAGTGTCATGGCACTGCTCGTTCCCTCTCCCAGGTTACTCTTTCACTTCAGTTAAGACCTTATGGTCACCATTTTGAATGTACAGCACCCAGGAGTATTAGACATATAAAGATCACAAAAACCTGTCCCTGTATGAAGCTGCTTTCAGACTAGTTTTCAAAAAGGAAAGCCTGGAAAGCCTAAGTTGTGGTAATCTCTTTCCAGAGCATTCCTGACCAAGAGTGATTTATTTTTTTTTAATTCCATCTGGTTAAAATTCCATAAACACCTCCCCTAAACATATTTCTACCAAGAGGCCACAGCAGTAAGATTTAATTATCAGCTATACAGCTAGACCAAGCCTAGATTCATAACTACTTGCCTCTTGCAGGACCTGGGCCAGCTGCTCCTTTAGATTTTCTTCTCCACGTTGCCCCTTTACTCTCTGTGTACAGAAGGAAAAGAGGAAATTAAAAAAGGAAAAAAAAAATTAAAAAAAAAAAAAGGACTTGAAGAAAGCAAGAAGCAGGAAATGACCATTTTGCACACTCTCTCTGGAGGTTACACTGAAAGAAACAGCCCTGGTTTTCAGCAAACCCTGAGATGTCCCACTCTAGTGTTACATGCGTACGACAAATTGGAGCAACCATTTACTGTGAAGGGTTCAAGTGGATGCATCATTTACAGTTACATACTTGGAACACCTCCATGTTACTCTAGCTCTAAAGGCACTAACATATTCATAGAAGCAAAGAGGTCAGCAACAGCTTAAACATGAGAAAAAGCTGCAACTCTATGTTCGATCACACTCAGACATACCTAGAGCTCCAGTGGAACTTCCCATTGTGCCTAAGCACACAACTCCAGGCTTTCTGTATCTTTTCTGACACAGGTATCTTTCTTTTTGCAGCAGAGTTTAAAGGAAGTAACTGGTAAATTACAAAATTCACTGCAAGATGAATCCTTACTTTAAATCAGATTTTGAGCAAACACAGACAGAAAAAACTTCAACGTGTTATCTAAAAAAAGCTACTTACCAACATATCCATACTGCTTGAAGACACAGAGTGCAAGAAAGGTGTTTTTGAAAACAAAATTCCCTTCCTCCAGGAATTAAAAAATACAGTAATTCGCTTGCTTGGAAATGGAATGGATTTGCCACACAAACTGAGCATTAATACAGCCATGCACCAAAGGAAATTCACAGTTAGGGTAAATTCTTTTCAACTTGTCCTCTCTAACCACAGGAGATCAGGCCAAGACTTTTGATTTATTTCAAACCACACTTTTTTACCAAATGAAAAGCTTCACTATCTTGCTGTAATTTAGCTGTTTGTAAACAAATTTATCATTTTGCACCTTTTTCCTAATTCAACATGCAATCCAATCCCTTCTGTCTCTGCACTTCCTTTTGGCACATGTGCCTGGAAGTAAAATATTTCCATGACAATTTTAACAGGAGTAATTCATGCAACATTACTTGTTACTGTATGGGTCAAGATCCTATTTTGGATCAATGTCTTATATTAGAAATGAATATAAATTAAAAGACACACACTAAAAAGATTACCAGAATTATACCTCTAGATTCTGCTGCTCTTTACAGAATGTCCTCTTCAGCTCTTCCACCTGTTGCTGGTGATGCTCTTGTTCCATGCACAGCTGCTTCTGCAACTGCCGCAGCTCTTGCTCCATGGCCGAGATATCCTTCTGAGCACACTTCCTGCGCTTCTGCTTCACGTTCAGAACTGCTGCCTGCTTCTCCTGCACTTTGACCTTTAACTCTGTTATATCTACTAAAGTTTTTCTCAGCTTTTCCAAGCAAGTCCATGACTCTGCAAGACCAGAGCCCTTCTGGTCCTTGTGCAGGACAGACATGGCTTTCTCAGCATGCACAGGGCTACTACACACTGGACCCCTATCCTCCTCACTTGGTCCAGGAGAAAGCAGCTTGACATCCATCTTGTCTGTGATCTCTTCTACCCTTCCCCATGATTCATCCAAAAGTTCATTGTCAAAGGACACTCTGTCTCTCTTGGATCTGGAGTTTGAGGGGCCTTCTGATCCAGATGTCTCCAATTCCTCCAGACTAAATTTACGTTTAATTCTTGAAGTCTTAGCTTTCCCCAGGTCATTCCTTTGGGCTAAAAAGGGTCTGAGTAGCTCCCATTCATCTTTAATTACTTCATACTCATATTCAGCACTCTTTTTGTTTTCCAAAGGCACTCCCAATCGGATACGGTCTCCTTCAGCAATAGGATAGGCTCTTGAGGGATCCAGACGCTGTTTGTTAAGCCAGACTCCATTTAGACTCTGCCATTGAAAAGAGAATCAGCAAAATTTAATATGCTGTTACACAGTGCTCTACAGGTTATTTCTGGCAGCCGTAAACATATCCGATCTCTTCATTGCTGCAATCAGAACAAGGCACCTCTTTAAATAAACTTTGCAATATCCAATTTATTGGCTTAGTGTCCCATTAATTAGTTATTGCATTATATTACTTACCGTGCATTATTCCTGCATTACAGATTTTCTGCACAGGCACTAAGAACAACTTCAATAGATGCACTTGTGCAGAAGGAAAAGAATGAACATCAACAGAAAAAAAAACTGCCCAAAACCTTCAGAAATAAAAATTAACCAATAAAAAGACTCCAGAATAGATCATTGTCAAGAACATAGAATACTGCAGTGATTATTCTTGACAATTAATGTCACCTGAAATCTAAGAAGAAACTAGAAAAGAAAAAGCATAGTTTACACTGCTTAAAGGAAAAAGACAGGTCTCCATAAAGACAGAGAGAATACAAACACGAAGGAAAATGTTAGAGATAACGTTCAAAATAGAAAAGGGGTTTTAAATGAGATACAAGACTAGCTCAAGAAATAGTTTTGAAAAACAGCAAACTGATCAGCACTTAAGATAAACTGCGGAATCATTAACAACTGACATATATACCTCAAAGACTTAAACTGGTAGCAGTGAGAACACAGAGGAAGAGTTAATTGTTAATCTACCACAGTTGTTATCAATCATGCAATTATTCTAAGTTTATATAAGTACTCCAACAGAGTTTTCTTTAAAAGCTGTGTAACTTTTATAGTAGCCACTATGGCTACTCATAGTAACTTCTGACTAATCCGGTGTTGACCTAAACAGCCTTCAAATCCCCACAATGTGTCAAACAATTTCATTCTATCAGTGCTGTTTTAAGGCAAGTTACTCATTTTACAGCTTTCAGCCTGAATGAGAAAGGGGAGATCATGATATAAAAAAACAGGCTAATGAAATTACAGTGAAACCTTGGTGAGGACTCTGCTGTACACACTTATTTCTACTCAGCTAAGGAGGACTTTCAGAAGAAAGTTATTGAAACATAACATAAAAGCATAGTTTTTCTAAAAGTAAAATCTTGTAGCTGATTATAACCAAAGCAACTGTGTCACTACAATAAGGAGTAACAATAACCAGTATCAGTTTATCCTTTCACTAACAGTACAAGAACATTATCCTTTTGAATACTGACAAAAATTCATGGGATTTTTTTTTTTTAACAAAACAGCTTCACAGGCTGCAAAGTGTCCTTGGCAAGACTACAATTGCCTGAAAAATGCTAACCCAAGACAGGAATCTACATTCAGAAAGCAATACAGTTTGCATCACAACTGCAGCAGACTGAAGCTGCCTGTTGGAAGTGCACAACAGGCAGGGCACATACCCATGGACTTTCTACCACACTTACACTGTATTATATCATACCTAATACATTGCTTAAGCCCAAACAAGGCATTCTCTCCAGCAAATCTCAAAGTATAAGGTCTTTAATCAGTCTCTGTACCTCGTTATCCTTGATGGTCCACTGCCCTTCTGCGTTTTGCTGGAAAACACAGTGCTTACGAGAGATCATCAAGGGGCAGGTTTCTGACGACAGCTGATACGTGAGACCTAATCCTCGGCCTATAGTTACCTAAAAAAAAAGTAGTTTAGTAACTGCAATCAGCAATAACATAGTAAATTCAGTTTATGTCATTTCAATTTAAGTACAGCAGCAATCAATTTAAATCAGCATCTTATAGCTATTTCTAAAGAGCATTTAAAGTCGAGAGTAGGTAAAAAATGGAAACCTACAAAGTTTGAAGTATTCTCTTTTTCTCCCACTGAGGAAAATTTGATCGCCCTAAGGCAGATTACAGCCTTGGTTTTATGGAAATCTTCCCTGGCAGCAGAACTGCTCTAAGCTCCTCGCAATCCAGTTTTGTCCCACCTTAGTCATCACCTAACTTCTTCAAACCAGTGCAATTATTTGCGAGTCTCAAGATTACTTCTTACATTCTTCTTTCGCTACTTACATCTGTTCAACTGTCTGTGAACAGGAAAAATGCAGGAAAAAATAGCCCAGAAAACCGCCATCAAAAACATGCACATACAACCGAGCCCTAAACACACAATACTGTTGTAAATCACACTATCAACCACAAGGCTCAGAGTCTAAGCTACATGCAGTTCATAACCAGTAATGAAAGTGATCTGAATAATCAGATTAGACTCTAATAGCTTCTTCTGGGAAAAGGGACATAATTTAATTGTACCATTTCACAGTCTCTTATTAAATCTGATTTAACTTCAGGCTCCCATTTAAGACACAGCTCTGCTCTCCTTCCCTTCTCTGCCTCCTTTGCAAGATCTGATAATCACACACACTCTTGTTATTCACCTGTGCACTGCACAAGTTCTCAGCTTATCATGTCATTAAACAAGTGCATGGATCCAACACACCTCCATACCTTAAGTCACAAAACTCAAATATGTTATGTACTGTTAACCTTGACAAAGCAAGTCCAGAGAATGGCCACGAGGAAGATAAGGGCACTGGAGCACCTCCCATATGAAGACAAAGAAAACTGGGGCTGTTCAGGCTGGAGAGGAGAAGCTGCATAGAGACCTCATAGCAGCTTCTAGTATCTGAAGGGGACTACAAGAATGCTGGAAAGGGGCATTTCATCAGGGACAGCAGCGACAAGGGCAAGGGGCAATGAGTATAAATTTAAACAGGAGAATTTCAGGTTAGACATTAGGAAGAAATTCTTCACTATGACTGAAGAGTGTTGAGGCACCAGCACAGGCTGCCCGGAGAAGCTGTGGCTGCCCCATTCTTGGCAGTGTTCAAGGCCAGGTTGGACAGGGCTTGGAGCAACCTGGTCTAGTGGAAGGGGTCTCTGCTCATGGCAGGGCGGTTGGGACTGAACGATCTTAAGGTACATTTTAACCCCAACCATCCTATGATTCCACAATCAACTTGTTAATTAGGCTAAGCACCCCGCACCCCTTAGATTGCTGTCACACACTCAGCTCCAATACAAATACGAGACGCCGTTCAAAAGCTCTAACAGTCCCTCGCTTGGCAAGCCAGACCCGAACACCTGCCCTCCGCTCCCTCGCACCCTACCGGCGCTGAAACGCGCCTATTCTGGCCGCTGCCCGCGGCCACTCCGGGGTGCGCCCCACGGAGGTCCGGCCGCAGCAGGACTCAGGCCAAGCGGCACCGGTAACGGACCCTTGCCCGGGGGGCGGCCCGGCTCACCTGCGTGCCGGCCTCCAACAGCAGCCAGCCGGCGCTGGCCCCGACCCGGCGGAGGCACCATACCCAGGGAGAGGAGCCCCCCGCCGCCATGGCCGCACGCCGGAACAGGCGGGACCGACTGCTGCCCAATCGAACCTTAGCATCCAGCACAGGCTGCGCATGCGCCAAGGGCGGTGCCGCGAGGGCGGTGACACTCCCGCGGCGCTCCGCCGCTGTCCTGGCGGCCCCTCTGCTGCCGCCGTTTCCGGGCCTCGCAGCGCCGCTTTCCGTTTGCCATGGCGGCGGTCGCCCTTCCTAGGCGGAGGCTGCTGCTGGCGGTGCCGTGGCGCTGGTGCTGCAGCCCCCGCCGCGGGGCAGCCGCCGGCCCGCCGGCTGGGCACGTCCGCGCCGCCTTCCTCCGCTTCTTCCAGGACCGCCACGGCCACCGCCGCCTGCCCTCAGCTCCCGTGCGGCCCCGCGGCGACCCGCGCCTCCTGTTCGTCAACGCGGGCATGAACCAGGTGCTTCCCCCCATTCCCCTCCTCTCTCCGTCCGCCCCGGGGCTCCGGCCCCATGCAGGTCCCGCCGCTGCCTCCCGAGGAGCGAGGCCCATCTCGGGGTAGAATCATAGAATCAGCCAGGTTGGAAAAGACCTTTAAGATGATCAAATCCAACCGCTACCACAGGACTGCTAAGTCCACCACTAAGCCGTGTCACTGAGGGCCTCATCTACACGGTTTGTGAGCAGGGGGTGGTGATTCCACCATTTCCCTGGGCAGCCTGTTCCAATACTTGAGCACCCTCTCTGTGAAGAAATTTTTCATAACATCCAATCTAATCCTCCTTTGGCACAGCTTGAGGCCGTTTTCTCTTGTCCTGAGGCTTGTTACTTGGGAGAAGAGACCAATCCCTACCTCATTACACTCCTTTCAAATAGCTGTAGAGTGGTAAGCCTTCTCTTCTCCAGACTAAACACCCCTGGTTCTCTCAGCTGTTCATCATAAGACTTATCCTCCATGCCCTTCACCAGCTCCATTGCCCTTCTCTGGACCTATTCCACCAACTCCCCATCTCACTTGTAGTGAGGGGCCTAGAACTATGGCAGGGCAGGCTCCCACATGGGCTTATTCACACCGCTACCCTCCCATTCACCTCTGGCTGGGAAGGCACAGCCCCCAGTGCCAGTGGCATTCAGCAGTAGCAGATGTTTCTCTGCCCTGATTTCCAGTTCAAGCCCATCTTCCTAGGCACGGTGCACCCCCAGAGCGAGCTGGTGCAGCACCGGCGGGTGGTGAACAGCCAGAAGTGTGTGCGAGCAGGAGGGAAGCACAATGACTTGGAGGATGTGGGCCGCGACACTTACCATCACACATTCTTCGAGATGCTGGGGAACTGGTCCTTTGGGGATTACTTTAAGGTGAGACAGTAGGAGCAAGCTTTCTCTTGGGGACAAAGACAGCCTTTCTTTCAGAGCTGTGCTGTAGTGACTTAAGCCTGTGCAGAAAGCATTTTGGTAAACTCCAGATTACATCTTGGGAGCTCTGTGGCCTAGAGTACAGGTAGTCAGCTGGTATTCTGAGCCATTAAATGTGCCCTGCAGGCTCACTAAGCACTCAGCCTGCCAAAGCTGTGAACAGCACGTACAAATCACAGTTCTCTATGTGAATGCTATGTTGACCATTCAGTATGTTGCAAAAAATTACCATTTCATTTGGTGCTTCTTACTACAAAGTTTGAAAAGGAAAGAATGATTAAAGATGCTATTTTTTTTTTTGCCAGTAACTCTGCTAGTGAGTACATGGTTGTAGACAGTGCTGTGATCCTGAAGGTCTCCCAACAATGTAGTGATCAGATTCACACAGGCAGCAGTGAGCTGTCTCACTCGCCTGACTCTCATCCTGCTCTTTGCAGTATGCCTTAGAATTGGGAAGGGAGAGAGCAGCAGAAATTAACGTCTTTGGTGCTTGACTCTCATTCTGAAGAGCCTTTCTGCATTGTTCTGCATCCTGGATTACTGTGCTTCATTTATGTTCCCTGCCTGCTCAGGAGGAGGCGTGTAGCATGGCCTGGGAGCTCTTGACAGAGGTCTACGAGATCCCCAGAGATCGGCTCTACGTTACCTATTTTGGTGGAGACTCCTCGCTGGGGCTGAGTGCAGATGAGGAGTGCAGGGACATATGGCTTCGCCTGGGGTAAGCATGTTAGAGAAGAGGTTCTGAGCAGTGGAGCTGACACTTCGGTCTCCATAGTCCCCCATTTGTTCTTTAGTTGGTGAGAGTGAGATATAGGAGCCAAAAGCTGTGTTTTAAACTCGTTTTGTTTCTGGTTTGTTTGAGCTGTTAAAAGTCAGCTGGGCTCTGGGTGCTCTGGGGCACTTGACCTTTAAGCTGTTTCTCAGATGTCATCAGTCTGGGGAGATGTGTACCTGAGTCTGGCTGGCCTGGATGAAGTGTGTGAAGGATCTCTGATCCTTTGCTTCTTCTCAGTCCTGAGCTGCAGAAAGTATATTCTCTGAAAGCTAGCAATGGCTGCTTCAGTGTGAAGCCGTTGCAGGGAGTGCTGCTCTGCTTTGGGATCTTGTTCGGGCTGTATGTGGGTCTTGAGCCCAAAGCAGCCAGCTCTGTGCTGCTGGTGGTGCTCACCCTTGTCCACTGTGATCAGGTTTTCACTCCAAGGAGGAAGGTAGCTCATTAGTGGAGAACCTGTCTCTGTCAGCAGGAGCCAGACTATGTTTGTCAGCCATTCTGGGCAGTGAATATGATCTTGTCTAGTTTGGTCCAGCTTCTTCCTGCTAAGGAGAGTAATTCTGTGTGAACAGAGGCAAAGGAATCCTAATGTGTTTGGTTATTGAGTTTGCAGTAGTTGCAAAGGATTCCTCCCTTCCAGCTTTCTCTATGATCTAGGCTACTGTGTGCTTTGTGTGCATGCCTCACATGTTGCTTGCCTTTCCAGGGTGCCTGCCAGCCATGTGCTTCCTTTTCCATTGAAGGACAACTTCTGGGAGATGGGGGACACAGGTCCCTGTGGTCCCTGCACAGAGATCCACTATGATCGTGTGGGTGGTGGTAGAAATGCTGCAGTACTGGTGAACCAGGGCAACCCCGATGTAGTGGAGATCTGGAACCTGGTCTTCATGCAGTACAGCAGGTACCAGGCATCTAGTATGAACTCCAGAGCCTCTCCCCCTTGCCTGACTCAAAAATTGTATGTCTGTATTCTCAGACGTCTTGCTCCTTTCCAGGAGGTTACATTACAGGAGCAAGAAGGGAAGCTCTGGATATGTGTCCAGTGTGGGTTTTGATCCCCTTTGTTTTATTTGTCCTGTCTTTCTTCAACCTCCGTTGCTTATTATCCTTCGCTGCTGCATCCCAGAGGTCTCTTGAGGTCTGCAGCAGCCTGGAGACACCTGCAAGTGGAGAAGTGGCCTTTGACTGCTGTTTAGAGAAGGCCTTTTTCCCTATGTTGCTATCTATCCTGACTATGATGTTCAGACCCTGGCTGTCTGACAGTGCCTGACAAGGCAGGCTGCTGTTAAAGTCTTGTCCCTGAACTTCCTTTTGTTGGGTCACCTGCTGTTTCTGTCCCCCATCTCTTCCCCCATTTTCTGTGATTCACCTGCTCCTTTTCTTCACCCCTGAATTGACCCTTGCCTCTCTTTTGCCTTTTTTTTTTCTCCCCTGCTGGCTGACAGAGAGGTGGAGGGGAACCTGCTTCCCTTACCACAGCATCACGTGGATACCGGAATGGGCCTGGAAAGGCTGGTGTCAGTTCTGCAGAACAAACGCTCCAACTACGATACAGATCTCTTCACTCCCATCTTGGATGCCATTCACAAGGTAACAGTTCTTCTGCTTAGAGTCATAGCTAAGCAGAAGCTGCTTGAATGCAGACTTCTTGCCTGGTGCCGTGTCACAGCCTTCTCTACATATGTCACTGTGTAGTAGTTCGAGAAAGGAAGTACATCCAGCCAGGTCCAGAGCAGCATTCTAGGGAAACTGGGGTGGATTCCAGGCTAAAAATGTGCTAGGTTATTAGCACTGCTGATGCATTTTTTTCTCCAGTTTCTTAAATTCCTCAGTGCCACAGCATTGGCTGACCTGAAAGTCTTGGTCTGTATTGCTCTGGAAGAATTCAATGAGTGCATCTTAAATGCACATGTCTCAGAGGTAGCTGAGAAGCATGATGTCAAGTGTAGCCGGCTGCCTTGTGTATTGAAACTTTTCTTTCCGCTGCTATTTCTGCTGATCTATCTCCTTACTGTTGTTTTTTTTTTAGGGCTGCAGAGGGCCCAGATACCAGGGTCTGGTCGGGGATGCTGATGTTGGCCGTGTGAATATGGCTTACCGTGTGGTAGCAGATCATGTGCGCACCTTGTGTGTGTGCATCACTGATGGCATCTACCCCGGCTTCTCTGGAGCAGAGTAAGAACATAAGAAAATGGCATTGGATGGAATGAGTTAGCTCTAGAAAGGAATATGGACAGCCAAGGGAGAGGTTCTGGTGGGGGCCCAATGTAGGGAGTGCATGAGCTTTGGGGAGGCAGGAAGGTGAGAGCCTGGGAGAAGTTCTGATCTGCAGGCTTATCCTTGGGTAGGCGTAGAGTGCCCAGAGCAGCTGGCCTGTGGCAGTAGATGAGGCCAGAGAAGCTGTCGTATGCTGGATATGGGAGCTGGGCAAGGATGCTTGCAGGGCTGTGCAGCAAATCCTGCCCTGTTTTCAGACTGGTGCTGCGTCGGATCCTGCGCAGGGCTGTCCGCTTTTGTTCTGAAGTCCTTCATGCTCCACCTGGGCTCCTTGCCTCCCTGGTGCCTACTGTAGTGGAAGTGCTGGTGAGTAAAAACTGCTGCCCTGTGGGAAAAGAGTATCATACATGTCCTGTTCAGCCCCATGTCCCTTTACTGTATGCTGTCAGAAGACGATCTTGGATGTGATCCTGTGAGCTCCAGGAGGGTGTATCTGGTGCTGTGCATCTCAGCAGTAAAAATCTCTTGTCTCCTGGTCATTTGTGATGGGAGGGGCCTCTGACCAGTGGTACTGTCAGCACAAGTATGTGTGTAAGTGTATGCATGCACACATTGTTGTTCCTTAAATGCAGTGGCTTCCGAGCTGTTACATCTTGTTTAAACCATCTGAAATTGGTCCCTGTGAGTATTAACAGCATCCTAAAAGATGATGCTTTCTTCCTATGGTGAATGGATGTGTTTGCCAAGAGATGCTGTGCAGAGGCTAGCAGAGGCAGGTCACAGGGAGATAGCCAAGACGTAGCAGCTGAAAGTCCTAAGTGTGATTCTTCCCCTGTGCTGCTGGCCCTGGTGCTGTGTGCTGGGGCTCCCTTCACACTCACATCCCTGAGAAGCCTCTGTAATGCTTTTAGCACACTGTTAGGTCCCCTGAGGAAGATGCTGAAGATGTTATCACTAACTGAGACTCACTCCACAGGGCGATGCTTATCCAGAGCTGACAAAGAATACAGACCAGGTAAGTGATATGGAATCTCCTGGAGAGAAACCACATCTCTCATTATCTTTGTGAGGCACTGCTGTTGGGCAGAGTCAGTCCTTCCTTGGGACGTAGCTGAAAGAGTTTGTATAGACTCCTCCATAACTATGTTCTCATGGTGGGCTGAGACGTGTTGGGAACATGTTTGTATGTGGGCATGAGAGGTGTCTGTGGTGGATTTTCTTGCGGGAGCTCTCCTAGATCCTTACCAGGGACTGCTTGTCCTGGTATGATGCAGCTGTTGCTCTAAAAAACTTACTTTTGTTGAGTGCAGGTACTGCCTGTCCTAGCCTGGGTACTGTTTGTCCAAAGTGGATTGGTGATTTCAGACTAGTCCTGGCTTGCTTCTGCTGACAGCAACTGCAGTGAGCAATTTCTCTGGCTGTTCCAGCCCTGCAATTTTAATTGGGTCACAGACATGAATGTCTGACTGGGAACATTTGTCAGCCTAAAGCCTTCCCCAGGCGGATGGTCAGTATTTCCTTGACAGGAACAGTGATGGGAGCCACAATGACTTTGGCACTCTTCAGTAATGCATCAGAGCAATGTTGTGATGGACACTTACAGAACAAAAAGGCTGGTTCAGGCAGACACTGTGTTAGACACCTGCTTCATTTGCTTTGAGCTGACTGTAGCTGAGCTGAGCTGGGAAACTCCCCAAGGTGTTGTGGATAACCCTTCTTCTGATCCTTGAGCAGATCATAGATATCATCAATGAGAATGAGGCCGCTTTTCTGTCCTCCCTTGAGCGCGGGAGGCGCATCATTGAGCGGACAGTGCAGCAGATGGAGCCCTCCACAAACTTCCCGGGTGAGTTTCTCTCCTGTGACAAGCTGAACTTAAAGATGGTCTGATCCAGGCCCTCACAAAGCATTGCAGTCAAAACCGATGGACATCTGCGTCTCCCCTTGTTTTCAGTAGCCCTGGCAGGGGAACAAATGTTGCTCCTTTCTCCAAACTGCAGCTGTTTTCTGGCACTTAGTTCTCACAACAAACTATGCACCAGGCAAGTTGGAAACATTCCCTTTTTGCTTTACTGATCAATTAACTGGGTCCTTCCAAGTCACAGCTGAAAGAAGGAACTGGGGACACAACCTGCACAGCTGCCTGTCTGGATGTGCTGCACTGAATTTTATCAGGAATAGGGCTGTGGGGCGTCATGAATACTGAGTATCATGCAAGAGCAACTGCATGGCTTTTCTTCCCCATTAGTGGTTGAACACAACACATATGAATACAGTTCATATGTGAATACAGTTACCAAGCCACACATTAGACTGGTCCTGTCAAAGCAGATCCTGAGATACCTCTGCTTTCAGTGTTTACACAGAATTCATGTCCTTCTTTTTGTCCTACAGCTGAAGTAGCCTGGTCTCTCTATGGAAATCTGGGATTTCCTTTGGATCTAATTGACTTAATGCTTGAAGAAAAGGGAATCAGTTTGGATTCAGCTGCTTTTAATGAACTTGCTCTGGAAGATGCAAAGGTAAGAGGGAGACTCAGTCTGTCAGAATAATTCAGAGCCTTCCCTCTCCCCTGTGAGCATGGATGCAGAATTCGTGTCACTGCTGATGCTCTTTGGATGCACCACAGGGGCATATGTGTTTTCCCTGAAGGGGAAATAGGTCTGAGGCCTCAGTGGGGTCACAATGTCTTTGCTTTTGGGTGTGGGACTGAGAGGTGCTGGCTGGTGATCTCTTCAGATCAGTACAAGTGGTTTATGATGCTGACTGTTGCAGGAGTGAAGGTTATCATAGCATTATATAGTTCAGGAGTGTGCTGTCAACCATTTAGTCCAACTCCTCACCCAGAGCAGAGCCAGCTTAGACAGCCCAAACAAGAAGTGATTTATGAAGAGTTTACAAAATGTCCTTGGTCTGTGTAGTGCTGGAAGACTTGCATTGCCCACCACACACGCACACCCACACACACACCCCCATACAGTGATTGGTTCAAGGTCTTGGTCTTCTGAGCTTTAGTGGTCTGGAAGCTGCACAGCTACACAGCAAGCTGTGCCAGGAGAGTTGTGTTAGCTGTTGCTTACGGCCTGCCTCAAGGCTAGCACAGGGTGATATTGAGTGCTTGTGGAGTTTGAAGGAATGGGGTTGGTTTAGCAGTAGGCTCCATCAGCTTGGATCTAAACAAGCCTTTTCCAGGAAGGTGAAGAAGTTGTTCCTAGCCTTATAGCTCCAGTTATCAGTTTGAGTGCTCACAGATATCTCCCATCATTTGCTCATACCCCTCAGTGTTATGCTTTATTTGTGGTGTTGGCACTCCTGGGGTAATGGTTGGATTTGATGACTTTTTTGAGGTCTTTTCCAAGTTAGCTGATTCTGTGATTCTCTGCCGTAGCGGAAGGCTCGTGGCCCACAGGCGGGACAGGTGGAAGACACAAACACACACCTTGATGTGCACTCACTGGCTCAGCTGCAGAGCAACAATGTGCCTGCTACTGATGACTCTCCAAAGTACTCCTACACACTTGGGCTGCACGGGCAGTATGGTAAGTGGCCACATCCTGTCTGTAAGGCAAGTTCTGCCTGAGGGCACTAGAATCACTCACAAGACTACTTCTACTGCCTAACCTTATGCGTGCAGAGCATGCACTTTGTGGTTCAAACCTGTCTATCTTGCTGCCACATCTTTTCTCTGTCCCTGTACCTCATCTCAAAGTAGGTGCTTTTCTTATTGCTGCTGATATGACCCCAGTGACAAGAGCTAGTGACAAGGCTGTGAGCTGTGGTCTGGTATTACTGTGCAGTGGTGAAGAGGAGACAGTTGATTTCTTCTAACTGCAACTCTGTCCCCAGCAATTAGGCTTCTGGGTGCAAGTGCTAGGAAGAGTGAAGAATATTTATGGACAGGGTTCAGGTAGCAGTGTAAAGCCTCTCATTTGCTATTTCTTTGGCAGACCACTAGAGGCCAGTGCAGGCTTTTTTTCATTTAGAATAACTGGTGGTGCTCTAGTGAAAGCATAAAGCTAAACCGCAGAGAATAGAGGTGGTGTGGCTGTCACAAACAGTTAGAGATAGCTGAGTACAGCCAGCTCCCTCACACCCAGTGTGCTGGTGGCAACCACACTAAGCAGAAAGCGAGGCAAATCAAGCTACATATACTACAGCAAGAGGAAAATGGAGGAAAAAAGCCCAGCAATGACGTTAGCTGAAATTTCCAAGCTAGATCTGTCTCACCTCCTCAGTCTCTGAATTGTGGAATAATTCAGGTTGGAGGGGCTCTCTGGTTATCTTGATCTAAGGAACACCAGCTACACAGATCAAGTTGCTCAGAACTTTTCTATTTAAGTTTTCAGTATCTTTATCACTCAGTGTGAAAAAGTCTGTTTCTTTACAACTGGAATCTCCTGCACTCTAGATGTAGTCTCACAAATGCTAAATAAGGGTGAATAACCACTTTCTTCAACCTGCTGGCTGTGTTTGCGTTCGTACAGCCTAGCAGGCAGGCAGTCTTCCTTGCAGCGAGGGCACCCTGCTGACCTGTGTTCAGCTTGCTCCTGACGACCTCAAGGTTTCTGTCAGTCCATTTCTTTGGCCTGCTGCGATGCTTCTGAAAGGCAGCCCTGCTCTTCAGTGTGTTAATGAGTCCCCAGCAGTTCATTGCCATACACAAGCAGGATATGGGTACATCCCATCTTGTAGTGTATAGTCATCAGAGAACGGTCTTAAATGGTATATGCCGTTATATCAGCCACCAAGTAGCTCTGTTAGTAAAGGAATATTGAACTATTAAGCAATTCTATGTGGTGTCAGCCGCCCAGCCAGTACACACCTTATGGTCTACCCGCCCAGCTGATATTCCCTAAATTTTGCTTCAAGAAGCATACAGAAGAGCAGTTAGAAGCTTGCTGCATCAAAGAAGCAGCATCCCTGTTATCTCTTGTCCACCAGATCTGTTGTCCCTTCATAAAAGGCAGGCAGGTGTAACAAGCTTGCGGTGTAGAAAGCTGCAGATGTGTCTGTGCCACATCTTGTTCTATCAGGCTCTTGTGCAGCTAGATTGAGTGTCCCTGCCAGCTTACCTACTACTCAGCAGGTCTGTCACTAAGTGGAGGGTAACATAGTTCCAAAAAACAGCTCCTTTGTGCTTTCTGCCAACAGCTGTTCCACTCCTATCAAGGCAAAGGAAAGTGCCAGCTTTCAGAATAGACTGGGTATTGACAGGGCTGGCATGGGGAAGTGGTCCCTCTTTTCCTGCTGCAGTCTGTCAGGGTGTATGCGCTAATTGCTGTCATCTTCTTTCTCCTGACAGAGTTCAGCCCATGCCAGGCCACTGTCCTGATGCTGTACAGAGATCAGTCTCTCCAGAAGGAGGTTGAGGCAGGGCAACACTGTGGTGTCATCTTGGACAGGACTAACTTCTATGCAGAGCAGGGCGGGCAGGACTGTGACAAAGGCTACATGATACGGTTAGGGCAGCAGGTAAGACCCTTTGCTTGCTGAACCCAAGGCCACTGTGAGTACTGAGGCCAGGCAGAATAGCCCAAATGATAGGCTGTTTTGCTGTGTTAATCTACTAGCTGCTAACTGGTGATAGTTCCCTTGACTTTGCATTGAGGTTGGAAGAGTGAATGAGAAGCAGCAATTTCTTCACAGAGGTCTACCTGCTGCTCTGCTTGTCTCTGTCAGCCCTTTGAAATTTTGTCTTTGTGGAGGAAGACTGTAAAGTCTTCTTGGGTCTCCCTTCCAGTGTGCTGCATTCTTGTCAGCTGAGGTTGCAATGCAGAGAGAAGGCAGTCAATGATCAGAGAGTCTGTGAGCTGAGTAACATCTCTGGCCAGTCCTGGACAACTGGAAGCAGTGCCCCACCTGAGACCCTGTGCAAAAACTCTTATCCCTCCAAAAAGTGTCAGGGAGGACCTCCACTTCTGCAGCATATTCCTTCAACCTTGCCAGAGGGAAAACTTTGACCCTCTCCTGAGAAGTTACATGGGGTGCAGCTTTTTTTCATTCCACGTTCCAGCTCTTGAGAATCGCCCCTGGGCACTGATGCCGCCTTTTTAGCCTTGCAGAATGTGATAGTGCCTTGCTCAGCACTTCTCCTCAAGCTGAAGTGGGGATCAAGTTTCTGTTGCCAGCCCAGTGAGGCAAAAATGGCACCTTGGCTGCCTGAGACAAGTGCCTTGGCAGCTGCTGTCCGCTTTCTCATGGGCAAGCATCCTTGTTAGGATTCATGAGCACTGGTGGTGTTTCTGGCACTCCACTGCAAGCTGACAGCCTCAACATGTTGTGCAGTGAGTGCTGGATGCAGGGAAGGTCTGGGATTCTCTGGTTGCATTCACAGTAAGTTTCTCCCTGCTTTTGCCACCCCGTCACTGTCTTTCAGGGATCAGGGGGGTTGTGTTTCCCAGTCAGATCAAGCAGGCGCCTATTTGGATTTTCCCTGTGTCCTAAAGCTCATCTTTCTGTCTTTCTGCTTAGGACATACTCTTCCCTGTAGAGTCAGTTCGTCTCTGTGGTGGTTATGTGATCCATGAGATCATTGCTGTGGAAACACTGCGTGCTGGTGATCAAGTGGAGCTCTTTGTGGATGAGGTGATAATTCACTGCTTTTAACCTTTTCCCAGCCTTACTTTGAGAATCCTGAGTAACGTGGGCACATCAGAACCTTGTCCCATGTATTCCTGAGAGTGCTCTTCATGTTGTGAAGTAGGAAGGAGACCTCACAAGTGACTCTAATCTTCTGTGAGCCACTGGTCTGTCCAGAGGTATCCAGCCTACCCTTTGCTGTTTGACAGAGGTGTTCCCATGGCGAAAGAAGATAGATCTGCCCTGTGACATAAGTGAATCTGACAGCTGTACTACCCATTGTTTTTCTCCCCATCCCTTCATGTGCAGCCTTTCCCCCCTGTTCCTGCCACCCCTGCTCCCCTGAACTGTGGAGAACCAGCATTCCCTGCCAACCTGTCTGTGCTCTCAGGCCCGGCGGCTGGCGTGCATGACGAACCACACCGCCACCCACATGCTGAACTTCGCGCTCCGCCGCATCCTGGGTGAGCACACAGAGCAGCGAGGGTCCCATGTGACAGCAGAGCGGCTGCGCTTCGACTTTGACACCAAGGTGACTCTGGACTTGTGTTTGCTTGTTCTCAGCAGTATCTGCATCGCAGTACTGGCTTTCTCCCCAGGGCTTTTTCTCCTTTTGCCATAATCACTCAGAGACAGGTCATGTTTTATCTGAGCAATGAAACTCGGTTCTCTGGACATGACTGGCTCTGCTTTGCATTGACCTGACTCTGAGTGCAGCTTGCTGAGGAGATGAATGAGGGTCAGAAGGGAAAGGACTTAGCAAAACCAGTCATGAGGCATATTTGAGTAGTGTAGAGGTGTCTGAAAGATTCACCAGCTTAGCTGTGGCACATTGCTGATGTCATCCAGGTGAGAGCAGTGGGGAACTGAAAGCTTTTGGGTCAGACTGAGCGCTGGCCCTGGTAACCTGTCGCTCACTGCAGCATGTCTCTTGAAGAGTTTCATTGATTCTCTTGTATCAAAAATTCTTACCCCTCATGGGAAGAATTGGTGGGAGGGTCATGGTGCTCTCAATTCCCTTTTACGAGCAGGGAAGATGAGATGCAGGGGGAAGTGGTGTCCCCAAGCTGTTCTTGGAGGGGGCTGTCCCAGTTCTCGCTCCTTTGTTCTATACTTCTCAGGAGGCTTCTCTTGAAGGTGTCTGATTTAATTCCTCAGGGCCCTGTGACTGTGGAGCAGCTGCAGCAAGTAGAGCAAGTGGTCCAGGATGTGATCAAACGAAATGAGGTTGTGCATATGGCTGAGGTCCCCCTCACACGGGCAAGAAGAGTTCAGGGACTCCGAGCAGTGGATGAGGTATGACAGGATGGCAGCATACATCTTCATGAGCCTTCTTCAGCAGCGATCATCTGGATCACAAGAGATGTTGATGCAACGGGCTTCTGCAAGGGAAATGACTCCCAAAACTCGGGAAGGAAAATAGGACAGAGATGAGATCTTGGGACACTGTGTTGTAAAATGTGGAGGCTGGTGATGCACAGGCTTTCTGCTCATTTCTCTGGACCAGGAGCTTGTGTGTCATTCAGTTGTTCTTTCACACTTACTGACTGGTAGTAAGGGAAAAAGGAGTGCTGCCCTGACTCTGAGGCTACTCTGGAACAGGGTTAAAAGGAGGCAGACACCTGAAGCCAGTAGTTAGTGTTTAAGTGCCCCTGAAGGACCATGTTGTTAGCTGCTGATCGCTGTCTCCTCTGTCAGGGGTATCCAGATCCAGTGAGGATAGTGTCCCTGGGGGTCCCTGTGGAGAGTGTGCTGACCTGCAACTCTGAGGCTGCATTTCAGACCTCTGTGGAGCTCTGCTGTGGGACGTAAGTGACTTTTGCTTGCAGTCAGAAGTTATGTTTGTGGGCGCTGGTGGCTGAGGTAGAGACATTCTTGCAAGCTCCCCTCTCTGTCCCTGTGCAGCTAAGTTTCATCACCAGAAAGATCCTGTGAGGACAGGATGTGCTAGTTATGAAGCTTTGGAAGTCCCAGGGTGAGAAAACTCCAGTGAAATGCAAAGCATTTTTCCTTGCTTCATAGTTTGAAACTAATCTGGAAGCAACAAGGCACGAGTAAAGTGTGGAAAAGGAGAGTGTGGCCTGGTACACCAGCATTACAAAGCTTTGGGGTTGTAGGAGGGCTGGGAACCCAGCAGAAGGTCTGAGAGGGTTGTCAGACCTTGAGACCACTCTGATTATTTTAATTAATCATCTTTGCCCTCTTCTGCTTTTAGCAGTAATGAGAGTCAAAGAACAGTTAATCAATCTCAGTACAATGCTGACACAAACAAAAAAGCCCAAACAGGAACAAATTTGCCTATGAGCAGATACAGCTGAAGATGAACAATTTTCTAGTCATGAGGTCATTCTTGTGGGAATAGTGGAGCAAGAAACTGCATGGGAGCAGAGATGATCAATTGTTGTGAAGCTGAAATGATTACTTGTGGTAGCAGAATCTAAGACACTGTAGTTGTTTTCATACCCAGTGTTGAAGAGCCAAGAAAGAAAGAAGAGGTTGTCAGTGCCCTGTGTCTGCACAAATACATTATGGCTGGAGTCTGCTGGCCACTCTGTGAGCTGGCCTGACAAGAGGATGGTGGAGTTGGGGGAATAAAGTACTTTCTACAAGATCTAGTAGCAGCCAAGTAGAAGGGAAAAATCCCAATTCATCCCACTGCTGAAGGAAAGGAAAGTAAGGCAGAGCTTGGCTGGTATGCAGCATTTGACAGCAGCCTGCTGAGTGGGTAGCACATAGGTTCCTCTAAAGTAGCCTCAACTTTGTCTGTTGCATGGCAGGGTACCATCAGAATTTTCAGGATGGGAAAAGATTGAAGCTATTTGGATTAGCGAGGGGCTGCTGGAGTTGAGCCTTGTCTAAAAGGAAAGCTGGCTTCCTGATTTCTGTTCCCAGAGAGCAGCTTGTTTTCTTTCCTGCTCTCTGCTGTCTCTGCAGGCACCTTCTACGAACAGGAGCTGTGGGAGATCTGTCTATCATCAGTGAGCGTCAGCTTGTCAAAGGGATTAGCCGTGTCATTGCAGTGACGGGGGGACAAGCCAAACAGGTAAGAAAGGGGGAACTGAGATTTCTGACATGTTGAGATAATGCCAAAAGGACTCAGTTTTGTAGGTTCTTGCATAGACAATTAGCTTCCCTATGCTTTGGCTGGATTGTCCCTGCTGCACCTGATCTGGCTTCCTTCTTCACCCCTGGACTCAGCTCTGTTGCCGTACCTCATTCTTCACCTCCATCCCCCCCATCCTAGTCTCCTGTCTCCTTGGCCTTCATTCCATGCCTCATACCCCTTTTCCAAGATAAGCACTTAGCACAAAAATACTAGGAAGCTATTTGATATATATATATCACCTAGCCATATCTCCTCCGGACTACAAATTTCAGTCCCTGGGTAGGTGCACAAAGGTGTGATCCTTTGTGCTTTGGTTTCACCTCTCGCTCACCTCCTGCCTATCACAGTTGGATTTGCACTTCATGATTGCAGGGCTCTGGCCTCATTCATACGGCACTTTTGCTTCTTTTCTTTAGACTTTTTTCTTCTAAAATGTAGTTCTGGTCTCTATAAAAAGTAAGAAACCTGCTGTTGTGTCTCTGAGCTCACACTGTCCTTTAAATATCTGGAAGTGTCAGGTGGCCCCATGAGTTTGCTTCCTTTAAGGCTACAGTCAGAGGAGAGTGACTCACTGTCAGTGGAACTGGGAAGACTAAAGGCGAAGCCCACCCCTGCAAATCTGTTGCTTTTTGGCTGGCTGTCCCCTCTGCATCTGTGTCCCTTGGAAGGCTTTTCTTAGTGCAGAGGAATGAGAAGCTGCAGGGCACATCTGCATGCTTTGCTGGATGTGCTGACCTGGAAAGACCCCAAGACAAGCTGTGTACATGTGTTAATCAGACAGGGGAGAGTAATCAGAGAGAGTGAGTGATTTGAAATGAGGGATGTGTGTCCAAGCTAGACACAGCAATTCTCACTGTCCACAGCTTGTCTTATATACTCTCTGCTGGCCTGGTCTAAAGTCTCGCAAGACCATCATGGGCACAGAGATCTGGAAGGGAGGAAATGCTCCAAAGCATAAGGATTGTCACTGGTGAAAAAAAGCTTGTATTAAGTTTTTGAGGGGGATTTTTGTGTGTGAGGAGGAGGGCTATTACTAATTGTAGCGTGGGTGCTGGGGAAGGCCATAAGAAACATACACCAAGGTCAGCTGAACTCAGGAAATATGCTCAAACAGCTGATGACACTTAAAACACTTTAGTTTTAGTGTTTCTTTTGTTTCTTTAGTCAGTAGTTTCAAGATTGCTTTTGATAATGAAATATGATAATGAATAATTTTGATAATGAAAAATGAGCACTGAGAAGTAAACAGGGCTGCCAAATTTTCCTCACTGAAATCCTGATGAGTTGGTGTGAGATACTGAGGAAGCATGAATGCACAACAGCTTGTTCCCCAGGGTGTGACTGTCTAGTGTTGGTCGCAAGTCTAAAGGGAAACTTTTGAATAGAGAGTGTTTAGGACATTTGTTCTTAAAGCCCCTGAAGGTGTCTTCCCACTAGATCCTGAGAGCGCTCCAGTGCTTTTGACCCTGCTGCCTGCCCACTTTCTCCATCCCTGCTCATTCTTTCTGTTGCTTCATTTGAAGCATTCTGTCTTTCCATCTCTCAGGCTCGGGAAGTAGGCCAGTGCTTGGCTGTGGAAGTGGACTCTCTCTCCCTACGAATGAAGCAGAGGAGCACCTCTATTCCTGAGATGCAGAACCTCTCCAAAGAAGTGGGCCAGTTGACCAAAGTAAGGATTACACTGCTTTACAGAAAGATGCCAGCACAGGCTCTATAGACTTGAGGCACATGACTTCTTTCCTGCCAGGTTCAGATCTTAGCATGGTCAATAGCAAGGGCAGGTTGCTATCTGCTGTTGCCTCTTTGATCGCAAAAATTTCTGCCACTGTCTAGGTGCCTCTGTTGCAGGTGACATGCTGCAGAGGGAGTGTGAGAGAAGACAGTGGTGGGGAGGGTAAAGCAGTGAAAGAGGGTTCTCAGGCTTTAGGTGCCCAGATGAAAAGAAAGCTACACACCAGAGTGACTGCCGGGCCTGATCACGTAGTGGTATATGAGGGCCTGTGAAGAGGCCAGGCTCCAGCCTAACTTCCCAGAGAACTAGCAGATAATGTCTAGGTACAGTTTAGTGTCCTTACACAGCGAATTGTCTTGCAGGTGGTGACTGAGGCTGCAATGCCCCAGTGGCAAAGAAAAGAACTAGAGACCATCCTTAAAGTGCTGCAGCGAACAGCTAACACGGCTGTCAAGAAACTGGAGATGAAGCAGGTACTGTGGCAGCAGCACGCTAACCTGCAGCCTGCTGATAGCACTGTGTGGCATATAACATCAGAGCTCGTGTCTCTGTCAGACTTCACAGCCACTTGGTCACTAGGGTCCCATTAGAAAGCAGGTACAATCACACACAGTGCAACACAAGCCCTGTGTTAGGTTGATTTCACTGGCATTAACCAGGGCCATCATTTAAAATGCATTGAGTGACTGGATTTTTTACACTGCAGAATCCCTCTGTGTGTCTGCCTGTGAGGATGGAGAGCCCCATACCAGCACTTTTAGCAAACCCAGCAGGCAGATAGGCATTGCCTCCTTGTTGGAGAAGATGAGATGGCCCTGACAGTGAGCTTTATGAAGTTATACAGTAAGACGCTGGCAGGACAGAGCATTTCTCCCAGCCATATGGATATTGCATTATTAAAAGCCCTGTGGAAGTGCTTATTGGTCACTTAGTGTTCTCAGCAAAAACCATCTTTTTCTTAAAGAAGGAGCATCTTGCCACAGAAGCCTTCCTGAGATAAGTGGCAATGTGTATGTCCTGGAGAGAGGCTGGGGGAGTGAATGGGTCACTGTATTCCACTTTTGACAGGGGCGCATATCTGCTTCATTTTGAGGAAGGAGGGTTGTACAGGTCTTCATGCGGAGATTTCAGTCTGCCAGTTCTACCTTAACTTGTGTTGACATTGCATGTCCCCTCTATCCCACAGAGCAGCACTTCCATTCTTTTATATATGTGTTGCATGCGTAGATCCCCATCCTGCCCACTTTGCCACCTGTAGCCCCTCAAGTGCTGTTTGTTTCCTCTTCTAGGCTGAAGAGAAGGCACAAAGCCTGCTAGCAAAACATTGCAGCCAACCTGTCATCGTTGATACTGTCCCAGCTGACTCCTTCTCTGTGAGTAATGCACTTATAATTCTTACAAGGGTAATTCTTGTTGGCCTCAGGTGCTGCATGCAGTAAGTGGGACCTGCTGGGCACATTTTCTGCTGCATGCCAGTTACCTTTGCTGTAGCCTGACCACTCTGCTCCCTGCCTTTCCTAGATCCTCATGAAGGTAGTGAACCAGCTGTGTGACAAGTCTCCTGGCACATCAGTCCTGCTGCTCAGTCCTCAGGCTTCTGGTGAGGTGCTCTGTGCCTGTCAGGTGTCCAAGGTAAGCATAACCCTGCCCACAAAGAGGGATTGGACCTGCTACTCAGCAGGTCCCCATTTAAGCTTTTCCTGGGATTCTGCACAGTGTTGGAGGATAACCACACAGTGGGAGGATGTGAGATGACTGTACTGGGACCAGATAAGCTTTGTGTCTCTGCTGGCCACAGGTATCTCTGGATGTTCCAGGCCATGTTTGCCCAGGGGTAAACATGTATTCCCCAAGGGCAAACAGTATTAACATGTAAGTTCAGCCTTTTCTGTCCTCGCAGTCATGACTGCCTCAGGTTAGGGAGAGCCCAGGCTAGGTGAGGAAAGGATGTTGTTACCTTGCTTTATCCAGATTGCAGAGTGCTCCCCAGTCTAAATGCTTTGTTCTGTGTTTCTTCCCCAGAATTGCCCCCCTGTGTTCTCTGCTGCTGACTGGGCTATGGCTGTCTGTGCACAGATGGAAGGGAAGGCAGGAGGCTCTCCCATCGTCGCTAAGGGCAGTGGAAATGCCAAGGGCATGCAGGGAGCCCTCACTACTGCGCTGAAGTTTGCTCAGAGCAAACTGTGATGCTTTGGTGGCAGGACAGCTGTATGCACTCCAGCTGCAAGCTGTGTGGACATCTGATGCAGAACACATATCCTGCTGATCTGAAAGGTTTAACAGCTCCCACACTGAGCATTGCTGCTACCAATGCATTGGAGAACTTGGATTTCTGACCATCCAGGATCAGCAGAGACCCCACTCCTGATCCCACTGACAGAACAATACTGCCTGTTGTCAGCATGAGCATATGGGGACTGAGGCTGAGAAAGCATGAGTTGCAACAGCAGATCCTGCTTCTCTTGGAAGAGTGCAGTTCTTGCCACAAGAACAGCACAAATGTGCTGTGAGAGCATAGGGAGATGGCACGGTGTTATCTTAAACCCATTAAAGGGTAGAGAGTGACTGGTCCCATGATACTTCTTGTTCGCTGCACCTTCTAATCGTCCCTGCCTCCACCTCTTTGCTTTGGATGAATGTTCTTACCCTTGTTTCTTCCTGCCACTCCCTTGTAACTCCTCCCTTCTCACACTGTCTTCTGGCTTCTTTCTTCCAGCACCTACCTAAAAACCACCATGGATGTGGTGAGCTGTGTGAATGGGATTGCTGTGTTACAGCATGGAACTCCCTGCAGCGGTTAGCTCCTTAGTCTTGAGGTGAGCATGTCTCTCTCCTAAACTGGTGGTTTGTCACAAGCATTAACAGACCCAACAAACTCAACTCATTGTTAGTGATATGTTGAGCTCCTGGCCAAAGCACCATTATTTTACATGCAGTATTGACTTAAATGGAGAGAGATCACAAACTGTAGCTGAGGCAGAAGTGCAACAGGATAGTGATACAAGCAGGTTTCACCCTGTGAGCAGCAGCAGCAGCAGCCTCACAGGGATAGATTTCACCAGCAGGTAGAGTTGCCTGGCACTGTGGAGGGAGGTGGAGGCGGCAGTAGCTACAAGCTTTTGGGGAGTGGGGGAGGAGAGGTGGAAGCACAGTGATGCTGATGGATGGGGAGCAGGAAATGGCTGTCACATAAATAAGGATTAGTGAGGATGTGGTGGAGAATGGCTCAGTCTCCTAATGAGAGACTTACAACTTTTAGCTGTTTGCCTGAGGGAGAGAGGGTGGATAGCTGCTGTGAGCAGAGCCTCCTCTCCCTTCTTTGTTCAGTGAACAGCTCACCTGGGGAAAAAGAGGGGTGGACTTGAAGGTATCATTAGAGACCAGGGGGATTTCTTCCTTCTGTCAGTGGCTGTCCATCCCACAGCCTCATATGTTGTCCCTAAGGCTTCATGTGGCTCCTACTCATCTTTGCAAAGTGCCAGGAGCTGATTCTGCGCTTGGAAAAGTGTCAGACATAAATGTGAGGACTTAGAGGCAGAAGGAATGGGGGGGCTTTAAGGGTCAGTGGTGCTCCCCACTGTCTTCCTCTGCTCCCCTAAAGCACTCACAGCTGCAGCAAGAGCATAGGCCTTCAGCCTTTCATTCAGTGAATGCTGCTTCCAGCTAGAGAGCTTAAAGCAGAGGTTGCTGCAGAGGGGACTGTGAGCCAAGGTTCTGCTGCCAAGAGTTCAGCCATCCCCCTGCCAGTGGGCAGGTTACTGCTCCCCCCAGGGTGTGCCTCTATTCCTGTATGCTGTAGCAGAGCCAGCTGAGTGCTTTTTCAAGTTTCTTTATGTTTCGGGATGCGGAGGTCCTCATAACATGTCTGCAAGAAACCTGAACACAGGAGAGAGTTGGAACATCCAGTTCAGCGCTTTGGGGCCTGGTGACGAGGCTTGTGTAGGGTTTGTGGAGTCCCAGGGGATGGTTCATGCTGTCAGCTGAAAGCATCATTGGTGCCTGGCGTTGCACAACTCCTGTATTTCACTTGGGCCACAGTGGTACCAGATGTGGGGAGAGGAAGGGGTGCTCTAGCTTACTGGGAAAGCACCTTCCCGGGGTGCTTTTTGTGTTGTGTATTAATAGCTGCTGCAGGAGATGATGTCTCCTTTTGGTATTGGAGAGTAGGTGTAAGGAGGAGGAGAGGAATACTGGGTTAAGCAGCTCCTTCACCATGCTACAAAAGCAGAGCCTGAGCTCTCCAGCAGCAGCCTCACAAAATTTAACCCCCTTTGGCCTGATTTTTAGTTTAAAAGCTACTGACCCCTTTTAGACTTCTGCCCAGCCCCTTAAGGGGCTGCAGCCTGCTGTGATGCTGCTGTTCATCTCCTGCCTCAGCCAGGGCGCTCTTGGAGGGACCCTCCAGCTTGCAGCCCGTTCTCTTTCTTCTCATTCGCTGCTCTTGACCTTTCTGGGCACAGAATTCAGAATTTCCCTTTCTCTTTCTGAGCCTGCAATGATTTACGAGGTCACTGCATAACCAAATCATGATCTGACTGGATGTCATGAGCTCAGCAGCAATAAACCTGCTCTGTAATTGAAGGTGAAAAAGGATCCTGGCCTACAAGAGTAGTTCTGTGGAAGCACCCGTGGTGCCTGTATCTCCCCAGGCTCGTAAATGGGTCATTGCAGTAGCAGTTCTGAGTTTTGGGCCGTGGCCATACCAGGCTATCACTGGTCCTGGGAGAGAGCACTTCCTGCTGGTCTCCTGATGAACCCCCATTGCACAGACTTACATCCTGTCCTCCCCTTTCCCTGCCTCACAAGGACAGTGCATTCGCATCCTGCTCTGCAGCACAGTAGCTGCCACATTTCTGCCTGGGACGCTCCGTGTTTAGAGGCAGGTCAGGCAGTGCTCAGCTGGGAGGGCTCTGGGGAATGAAACGCAGGGTTTAAATATAGTTCTCTGGCCAGAATAGTAGCCTACATTCTCTTACAGTCATCAAGGACCTAAGGGGTGAGCAGTACCCTGGGCACACATTGGCAATACCAAGCACACTCCTACAGAAGGGACGGCAGGAAGCGGGAAACTCATTAAGAGAAAATGGTATTTTTGCTGTGAGCAGGTGCTGTCAGGTTGGCAACACCTCCGTAAGTCCAGATGGACCCCGAGGTCCCTTAAGGGCACGTGCAATGCAAGGGCTTGCCAGCCCCAGTCACAAGCAGCTACCTGGCTTCAGCAAAAGGAGAGCACCAGGTACTTGGTTGCCTTTTTTCACCCCACTTTTCTTCAGGAACATCCCTCTTGATAGCCTGGGCTGCAAAGTGTGAGGGTGCCACACCGGGAAGCCCAGCTCTCCCTAGGCACCCCTGCGCCCCGACCTGGGGTAGGCTGCTTGCATCCCAGGACTCATTCCAGGGAGGTGCTGGGATCTTAGCGATGGTAGCAGAGCTGAGCCACACACTGCTCTGTTCTCCCACAGCAGCCAGGTACTCACATGATACAGCACCCTTGCACAGCACACACAAGGCTGCAGCAGTGAACCACAGACCCAGAGCATGGTGAGGTGGGACATCCCATCCCGCAGGAGCAGCTCAGGGCCACCTGCAGCTGGAGCTGCCTCTCACCTTCTGCACCCCAGCTGCCTGGGAGAGGAAGAAATGCTCTGCACTAGAGCTGAGTGACGGGTGGAGTATTAGGGCATGTGGGCAGGGCAGGAGCTGCCCATGGCTGAATGCCGCCTCTGCCCCTGGGTTCCCGGCTCCCGGGAAGCATTGCTGGAGCTGGACCACGCTTCCAACGCGGCGGAACGCTGTCCGCAGCGGCGAGCAGACAGCCCAAGGAGGCAGCAGAGGCAATTCGAGAGGGATCCCGCGGCTCGCTCTCTGCTGCGTGCCCTTCGCAAGCAGCCGGCGCTCTGCGCTCCGCCTGGGCTGCAGCTGTGTTTTCTGCCGCCTGCAGGGAGGCGCGATTTGCTCAGCTGCAGCACAGGCACCTCCTCTCCAGAGGTCCGCAGCGCTGGGAGAAGGGGGCTCCCTCTCCATCCTCCCACCCCCAGCCCTGCTGCTGTCCCACCCTCCTGAGCTGCGCACAGCCCACTGGAGGGAAATCAAGAGATGAATTTTGATTGTTTTATGCCGTTCTGGGGCTTAGTCTACTGGAGGAGGACCAGGATGTCAGCACATCACCCGGATTGCATCCAGATCCACCAGCCAGACAGACACTGCGGCATTCACTACATGCTGCACTCATGCAACCAGATCAGGCTCCCAGTGGGAAGACGAGCAAAGCTACACTCATGTCCAGCCCCAGATTTTGGGGTGTTGCTACCCACCACGTGAAATGGCTCCCTTGAGACTGGAGAGAGGATGGAAGGAGACAATGTCCTGCAGAGTCTGCTCCTGGGGAGGCTGGAAGGAGCTCCATGTTGCCGGAGTCCATATTGCACTCAACGCCTGTGTGTCACTTTTGCAAGCTGGGGAGCTTTACACTAAGTTTTGAAGTCCTCTCATCCACAGTCACTTACGACTCCCATGGAGGCTGTCAACCTCTAAGTTCTGTGATTCCAGTCCAAAACCCTTTCTGTTTTCAGCTGGCGGTGGGATCCCTATCCCGGAGCTATTGTGATAAGATAGCCTGGTCTTCCTGGGATGCTCCACCCCAAGTGCCTGAGGCTACACAGACACTGGGTTACTATT
Source organism: Psilopsiagon aymara (assembly GCA_024733675.1). Classification (NCBI taxonomy): domain Eukaryota; kingdom Metazoa; phylum Chordata; class Aves; order Psittaciformes; family Psittacidae; genus Psilopsiagon; species Psilopsiagon aymara. The sequence continues at coordinate 1,543 of JANRGW010018344.1, read as the reverse complement.
CCAGTCCCCAGCCAAGTTCCCTATGTCTCCTTCTACTCCTTGTCCAGCCTCATTTCATGTGCTTCCTGGGCTTGAGCCCCAGGAAGAGGAAGATGAATCTGAGCCTACATAGACCTTCTTTTCACATGGTGAAGAATTATTTACACTCGGGTTGGGATTTGCTGCTCTACTAATTTTGTTGTCTCTTCCTTCGACTGTTTGTCCCACATTTCTGATGGCATTTCCCTCCCTCCCCTTTCTTTCCCTCACTGCCCCCTCTTGCGGGTGTCTTTCCTCCCTCTTCTTCCTCTTTGTCCTCCCAACTGGCCAGGTTAGGCAGAGGCAAGAAGAAGACACGCAAAGAAGGTGATCCATTGAGTCCAATACCACCAAGTTTTACAGAGAAAGGAGCAAGAGATGCCAAACTGAATGACCTTTAAAACAAGCGAGCTCTCCGGTTCCCTCCCCCTCCCGGCAGCTGCTCCTCTGCTCCGCTGTAACCTTCCTCTCCCTGCCCCAGCATTTATTTATAAGTACCATCAATAATTAAGGACCTGCCTGCCTGCTTGCTTCGGCAGTGGTGTTGACAGAGGCAGCTCTGACATGGCCTGGCTCAGCCTGGCTCACTTGGAATTCCAATTTTCTTCCCCTGCCTTGTTAAAAACACAGGAATCACCCACCTGGAACAGACCAGAGGCCTGGAGAGCCAGGATTGCTCCCTGCAGGGGGCTTGTCCCCCTGAGAACAACCCAAGAGCTGCTGGGTCTCACAGCCCCAGGGCAGCAGCATGGGATGGGGTGTCCGGAGTGTCCCTGCTATGGGCACCACTGCTCCCTGCCAGAGTCAGGCTCCAGGAGGAGAGAACCCTTGTCCACATCTGTAGGACTGGGGAGCTACCAACACTGGCAGTTTCTTGCTGAGAAAACAGGAAGCGAGGGCTCTGTGGCTGGTGTCCCCAGCTCACCTGGGTGAGCATCACCCTGGGCACCCAGCCCTGGGTACCCAGCCAGAGAAGTAGAAGAGAAGTCCCAGAAAGCTGCAGCACTACTGAGCAGGACCTGTTGGCACTGGAGGCCTTATGAGAGACAGGTACAGCTGGACTTAGAAATCAGGGAAGGAAGGCTTGGCAGAAGCACCACAGGGAATAACCTGGGGACAAGCCACATACAGAGGCAGTGGCTGGACTTGGCACATCACTGTCCTTGGGAGCACTCATAGAATAGTTAGGGTTGGAAAGGACCTTAAGATCACCTAGTTCCAACCCCCCTGCCATGGACAGGGACACCTCACACTAAACCATGCCACCCAAGGCTATGTCCAACCCGCCAGCAATGGAGCATTCACAACTTCCCTGGGCAACCCATTCCAGTGCCTCACCACCCTTACCCTAAAGAATTTCTTCCTTATATCCAGTCTAAACTTCCCCTGTTTAAGTTTGAACCCATTACCCCTTGTCCTATCACTACAGTCCTTAAAGAAGAGTCCCACCCCAGCATCCCTATAGACCCCCTTCAGATACTGGAAGGCTGCTATGAGGTCTCCATGCAGCCTTCTCTTCTCCAGG
>JANRGW010018343.1:7052-23499 GCA_024733675.1 Psilopsiagon aymara | reverse complement strand
CGGGAGGAAGCAGAGACAGGACACCTGACCCAAACTGACCAAAGAGGTATTCCATACCACAGCACGTCACGCCCAGGTTGTAAAAACTGAGGGCAGGAATCTGGAAGAGCTAGTTCACAGCTCGGTCGTTGGGTGGTGAGCAGCTGTATTCTCTTCCCTTGTATTTCCTGGTCATTATTATTACTGGTGGTAGCAGCAGTGGTTTGTGTTATACCTCAGTAACTGGACTGTTCTTATCTCAGCCCATGGAGTTACATTCCTTCAATTCTCCTCCATATCCCCTCCGGGAGCAGGGGGAAGAAAGAGGGGGGAGTGAGTGAGCAAACTGGGCGACACCTGCCCATATCAGGAGGGTTGGAACTAGATGATCTTAAGGCCCTTTCCAACCCTTACTATTCTATGATTCACAGAATAAATAGTCTGGAGTTCTAAAAAATTAATTATGCGCAACAAAGATAACACAAACTCAAATCTTTAATTACCTATAGGTGGAAACTTAACAAACTGAGGGTGTTTGTGGAGATCAGCATGAACACCTAAAGGAGGTCACTCTCATCTACCTCTGGATGAGGGGGTATACTGTATACAAGCATACTGTAAAATCCAAAACAGGACATAAACTGCAACATCCATCACAGGACAACAGATAATGACAGCCCAATGATGATGTGGGATTGGCTGACTGTACATTATACAGGAACGGTTATCCTACAGGTTGTATTAAATATGAGAGCCTAAGATTTATGTTATGGGTGATAAGGCCAAGAATGCTGTAAAAGTGAAAAAATATGGCAACAGTATGCAGTACATCACTACTAGGATAATTATTTATATAAAAAGTTCCCATTCTTAGACTTCCAGCATGTAGGGATAGAATTCATATATTCAAAGAAGACATAATAATAACCTGTCAGCTTGTGGTGATGGATATGTTTTTAATCCAAATGACCACAGTCTACAGTCTACCTGTCATAAAAGGACACAAAAAATTGAGTTTTCCTTTCATAATTCTTTAAGTTGAAAGGGAAAAACGCAGAAGCATGATAAGTGGCTCATTCCTGTGGACAGATGGACAGGCAGTAGTAAAATGTATGAATAAAAGGCACTGTTCCTTCACTAATGCTATTTTCACTTGCTACACATTGCAACTCAGCGACAAGGAAAGTGCCCCTTCCTTGTGCCTTTTTTAAGTATTTCCCTATATAATCTAAGTTATATTGCATACAGTAAGAGATTGTTATAAAGACTTAGAAGTATATTACACTATTTAGCTGTCATCTGAAAGCAACTCTCCACAAAAGCACTATTTCATGTACTGACTTGAGGTACTTGCCCCCAGAGGTCCCCTTCTCTTTAATTTCCTGCTACTGAGAAGGAGTACCTGACCTGTATATTTCAATCTCTAAAAATTCACTCAATCAGGGAATGCTGGCAGTAATTTAATAAATCTATCAGTCCCTTCTGATGCAGAAGGAAAACTACACAGTCCATTTCTGTTCCCTCCACCCAGCTCACATACAAACCCCTTGTCACAAATCCTCCACAGCCTGCATCTTTCCAGGGGTAAAAACGACAAAGAAATACAACTAAGTTAATTTTAAGTGCTGAAAATGTAGGCAGACTGCTCAGTTATTTCATTTTAAAAGATCTTCATTTTCCCATCTGTGTTATGGCAATTTTATTACACATTCAGCAAATTTACAGTAACAAGATGTTCCCCTGACAAATTAATCACTTTCCAAGCATTTTATCATATAAATAAAATATCACCTCAAGAGAGAAAATCAGCTCAATCAGTTGATTTAACCCATCTTTCGGGGAACTCGTCTGAAACAGATTGAGCGCATTCTGTCTGAAGAGGGACTGCATGCACATCCTCCTGGAATCCCAGCTCGTATGGTGAGGCTTTCCAAAGGAAAACGTTATAAGGCTGGCTGACAGGATGCAAGACTCTTCCTGTAAGAATTACACTGCTGCAATGAGAGATCTCCACCAGGCACAGACTTGTCTAGAAACTGATACAGATTTTAACTAAGGAACTGCATCACTCTTCAGTGTCCTGATCAATACTTCTCCTGTGTTTTGCAATGATCATAATGCCAGAGTAAAATCTAGACTATTTTTTATAATCACAATAAAATAACATAGTTAAACTCCAACTGTTTTTGCAGCTGATGAACTGAAGTTTTTTTGCTTGGCTTTTTAAAACCTTCTCAATGCTTTCTAAACATTTCAGGAAGTAAATTCTGTTCTTATGAAATGTAAGTGACTGGCAACACTAACAATGCAATAGATGTGAACAGTAGAGAAGTGGGTTCAATTTGGATTTTCCCAAACTAACCCTTAAAACAACTCAGTGCCTTTCTGGAGACAATCCGTCACTGAAGCATTTAACCTCTCTGCCATTTAACATTTCTCTCTCTGCCCTGCTCCTCACATTCTACTTCTCATTCAGGGACTGCCAACAAGTATAAATAAGAACAAGAACGACTAACTCTGTTTACGTTACTAGAATATGAAGTTGTTTATGCCAACAAATTTTAGGCAGATTTGATATTTTTCACTTGAAGTTAGTAGCATCAATACAGGCTTTCTGTATTTATTCCGTCACTCTAAAAAAGTATGATAGCAATTACCCTTTTGCCAGAACCACCTCACCAGACAACACAGATAACGTAATTGTGGCAACCTGACTATACTCTTCAGTGAGATATTCACAATACTCTCAGCAACAAAGTTGTTTGTGCCAAAGTGAAGAGAATTCACATATCTAAACATCCTTTTCATCCCCTTTACCCCTTCAGCAAAACACTAACTTTACCTCCCTGAATACTATCACATGAAAAATGCATGTAACACCACAATTAACTAACCTAGAAGCAGGAAAACAGCGTGCTTTATGGAATGCTATCAAATAAAACCAGAAATGCTAGTATTTGCTACTTAGCCCATATAATTAAGAATGATGTAAAACAGGCATATTAATAATACAAGGAATCAGTATTACAAGCTGCAATCTCTGCACAGCCCTGAATGCCTTAAGTGTTATCAATGAAGAATGTTTAGATGCACAATTATGAATTTACACACAAATACAAAATTCCATGTCCTACATGCATCTTTTAACTGACAAAACATTCCCAGTTTAGGTAACCTTTTAAAAGAATTACTATCAGAGGTCATGAAACACAACAAAGGAGTCTGAGCATTGGTCAGAGAAACTTCAGTTATTTATGCGGACGCTGAACACTTAAAGACAAAGAAAGGAAAACACAGAACAATTATAGTACTTATTAATCTTATTCTCTTCTATATTTGGAAAATCTATATATTTGTTGTACAAGATGCAAGTGAAAGGGTTTATTATCCATTGACCCCTCCCTCCAAATACTAACCCAGGAAATTTACTGCCTGTATCAAGTGTCTTATGTATGCAAGCTTTGCAGGATCAAGTCTCAGCAAAATAGTGTTTTCTTTAAAAAGCAGCTGATTCAGCTTTCACAAGAAAAAAAAGGCATTCTAAACATGAAGTATATGTCATGGGACACTTGCTTCCTTCCTTGGAACTTAAACAGTGGAAATAAGTACTTTTTTTCCTGTTCTTATTTATGCGTATTTTTAAAAGACAGCTGGACCCTTAAGTGAAATGAATAGACTCTATCCTCAACCAATACACACAAATCAACCATTTCAACCATTTTTGATCCAAAAAGCATAACCAAAAGCAGTACCTTCCTTAAGCATAAAGTGTGAAGTTCCAACACTGCAATGAGAAAATGTATAGACACTACTTGCTCTTCACACACCTTGAAAACTGAGCAAAATTCAGTGAGTTTGGGTGACATCAGAACATAACTGAAGATCAAGGTGCCAGCGCAGCCACTGTAAAACTGGATGAATTTGATTTCATACAGTAAACACATAACTGATTTCAAGATTCAGCTCACCTGGTTATAAAGTATTTATATTTTATAAAAACCTAGGCAATGGTCAAACCAAGTGTAACAATACATAGCCAGTCGCAAAATGAAGGGCAAATCTTACAGACCTCCTGTAGGCCATAAAGCTCCCAGGTGTAAAGCAACCTCAGAGAAGGATGGGCATTGCTTACTTAACCCAAATTCCTACTAATATATATTTACTCTGACAGTATCTAATTGAGAAAGTGTCTTCATTTGCTACTTCTTTGGCCTAAATCTGAGATGCACAGAACTCCTCCCATTGGCTTTTAAATGAAAAATTAAATTCTTCTTTTGAAATCCACGTCCTTGCAGTTCTGAAGTAGCCACTAACCCTTTTATACACCATAAAATGGTAGCATAATTTCCCCCCCCGCTATTGTTTCCTGATTCACCACAGAACACACACTGTACTCCTAAAACTCACTAGAGTCAATCTACAGGAAAAATGAGAACTCAGACATGGAAAGTTAAAAACACAGAGTTTAAGTTACTTTCACAGGTTAAATTAATCTTCATTTAAAGAGGGGATCACATAGCTTCAGGGACTCCATTTGAGATGAAAGATGGATATTCCTATTGATTCAGATGCTTTAAAATAGTTTCCAGGGTCTCAACTTTTGCAAATAAAAACCTCTTCAATCTGAGGAAGATACAGGACACAGAACCTTTTAATCTGAAAGATGACAAAGTGGATTATTGGTCAGTTAACACTTGCCAATAGGGTGACCCATTACCATGGGCGTTCTATGGCAAGTACACGATGTCACCTTAATAGTAGCTAGAGCCTTACTGGCTTACAAAAAAACCTAAAAAGCACTTTGCATGTGAATTGAACTTAATAGGTTTGACATGGACTAACCTTAGAGAATCCAATCCACTCAAATCCCTTTGAAGGCTGCAGCTGAATTTCATGCAAATCTGACAGAAGTAGCCAGGCTGTGAGGATTTCAAGATGCTATGTCCCTTTCTTCTGCAGATTTACAGCCAGGCAAAACAATGATACAAAACCCTCCCACAATTTCAAGGATTCCTGGTAAGATGATCCTGGGTTTATCTATTGGCCCAGGAAAGTGACATTTGGAATTTGAAAGCAGTTAAGACTCTGACACCAGAAAATACATCAAAATATGAAGACAATCTTTCATTTTGTTTTGGACACGACACTGGTCTGATGTTTCACACATTTAGAAAGTCTGGTGCAATACCATTAAAATGTTTACAACAGAATAATGCAAGTGAATTTCTTATGCTCAAATCTATCACTGATGACTTTCATCTTTTCTAAACACAATTCCATTTTAGCAATAAATAACCCACCATTGTCTAAACCTTCAGGCGGTCATTTTGAAATCCAAGCAAGCAACTTTATAATAAACCTGTATTTTTTTCAAGGCCACTCTAACATTATGAAATTCTTTTTGCTCACCCCCATTAAAAATATCTAAAAAGATTTCAGTGTTCTATGTACATTTATGGAGGCAGAAAAGCATATACATGTATTTGCCTGTGAAATAATATATACAGTGACAGCTGGAAAATTATTCGTTTGGTGACTGGATTTAATCCTCACCTGATAAACATGAGAGGAAAAGGGAACGCATTTGTCAACTGCTTTTTCTCTTATGACTAAAAATGTAACTAACTATAACCAAATCAAAACCACACAATGTGTGTAAAACACCTACTATGCAAAGTCGTTATAAATTCTTGGCTAAAAATGGGCATGGAAAGCCCTCAAAGGAAATATTTTATTTCTGCTAAATTAATACCTAAAAGTATTACATTTCATCAGTTTCACTTAGGTTTAAAATCCCCAAAGATTCTCCTCCTGAAACTGGCTATATTTTATGTGCAAACCAGGCTGAGAGCTATCTAAATCTAGATAAAACTCATTGGCCTGTAATCTTCACAATGATCTATACATCTAAATTTATATGCAAATCAAATGCTCTCAAGCATTAACACATTCCAAAGCATCTAGGACTAAAGAGAGTGCTTTCTCCTCACATCCCACCCCCCTTTCCTTTGCTCCTCTCCCCCTCTCTTTATTTACACTAGCTACCTAAATAATTCACACTGCCTTCTTTCCAGCCCGAATGTTCTTCTGTGGAAGCCCGCAATGAGCTATTGCAGTAACCAGATGGACACATGAATGCAGCAGGTGGGACAGATGGCAGACCGCCCTGTCTGACGCTGCCTGCCTCAGCCTGGCCTGCCTTTCCCTTCCAGGTACATTAGCATCAGTGCAGCAGAAAGCAGTATGCAGAGGGAGGAAACAAAAAAACCCCGACCCTTTACATACAATACAATATGAATTAGTTAAATAAGTGACCAGATACTTGTTAGCTTTTTAACCCAAAATGCAATTTACTTAAGAGCATGTAAGAAGAGTCTCTCTTTGCTTGAAGAAGGAAAGTCCACCTTGATTCTCCAGCAAACTCTGAGTGGTGTGCATAAAACAATAAATGCCTGAAATCTTATAAAGATCTTAAACTCATTACTTCATAAACATTTTGATTCAGTTTCCAAATGCCTCTACCCTTTTGCAGGTAACTGTTCTACTTTTTTATGTATAAATCTACATGTCTTCTGGTACCTGGTCAGTGTTTTTAGATGAAAATTCCTAATTTCCTTCCATATAGTATATTCCTTGACAGACATTCTTCTGCTTCCCATTTGAGTAGAGCTATAAAACTAACAGTTCATTACAAAAGACTTTATACTTTTAGGGAAAATACCAACAAAAGCTGAGTTTTTCTTCGACTGCAAAAAAATTAACATTTTAATATGTAGCTTTCCTCTCTGCAACGCTGAGCAAAACACAGTAAGAAAAAGCTGCAATGCGTTTTCAGCAAGAACACACCTGACACACCTGTGGTACAATGGCATCAGTGTCACTGTCACTGTACCATAGAAGTTACTCTTTTTATCCACAATGTACTGCTGCCCAAATGAGCAGAAGTGATTAACTTCACACTCTCCTCAAATCAGCAGGCAACTGATTCAACATAATAATTGAAAGCACTGCTTCAAGGGCAATTTACAAAAAACACATTGAAAAGAGGAATTAAATGTACACAGTCCGTTAGATACTCGACACAATACTATACTGTCTAGATTTGTTTCTCTTCTCTCACTCCTTGTGCTATGTCAACAACAGCAGCCTGCATTGCCCCCTGCTCTGTCCATCTCCCTTTCACAGGGCTTTTCACTCTACCTCCTTTCCATTAAAGGCACCTTCTCTGAGCTGACACAGAGGAAACCACCCACCTCTCCCTCAAACAGGTACATTTGTGCTGATCTAAATAAAACACTCCATGCTTCCTTGTTGGCCTGAAGTTATGACTTTTATTGTAAATGAAAAATACAAAGCCACACAGATTTTACACACACACTTGCCAGATTAACAAGTATGATTTGCCCTTTTCAGCATCTTTCATGAATTGCTTGTATTTGTAGTCATCAAAGCTCTCAAATAGAACTACCTATATACCTACATCACAGCAGGATAACTGGGACCTCTATGTACTACCATAACAGAAATACTAAGTAATAACAGGGTAAACCATATGGAATCAATTTGCAATTATGTTCAACTACTGAGTCAAAATAGCTTTTCTTTTTTAATCAGAATGAGCAATTACACAATACTGAAGGTAAAAGAAAAAGTGTAAGTCAGGACATGTCTTCTCCCTCCAAGCATACTGGTATAACTGGAACAAAACCTGACTGTAAATAAACCAGTGTGGGTAAACAAAGATGGGTCAAAACCAGCAACTAAAGCCTAAAACAAACAAGAACTTTCGTCTTCAGGGATCTAAACACGCTCAGCAGGGACTCATATAATAATTAACATAATAATGTAGCATCTAGTTTCATCTGGCCCAGGGAGAAGACATAGCACTACCATGAAAAAAGTTCATTCTTGTTTATTTCTGACCTGGCAGAAGCCAGAAATGACAGAAGACCTCAAGGGACAGACTGCTTTCACAAGGTGCCCAAGAGCAATTCTGAGGCCAAAGAGGTTAAGAACTTCAGATAAACTTTGGATAAGCACCACAACTTCTGTATGTTTATGTGCCCTAACTGAAAATCCTGAACTTCATGGTCTTACACAAAAAAAGAGGAAGTGAAAGAAAAAGGTGAGTGAATCCAGGGATCATACAAGCAAACAGACAAAACTATGCAACAGATTTTGGTATCAGCAACTTCTAGAAATGGTGAACTCTGCACTACCAGCTCCAGAATAGTTTCAAAGTATAGCAACTAGTTTACACCATCACAGAGAGAAGGTAAAAGCAATACACTTTACAGTCAGGCTACAAATGCTATCACAACAAGTCATGATTTCACTATGATGATATAAGCTATTTTCTCAACAACAATAAATTAACAGAACTCTGAACACACAGGGAACACCCTTTTTAAAAATAAACCTCTGATCCACTGCCAGGTTGTCACAACAGGAACACACACACCCTATTGGAGCTGCAGTCATACAACCAAACTGAGATTCAAACAGTGTGTTATATGGGTAAGCTTGTTTCACTCACGGCAAAGCCCATAGCTGAAACTGGTCATGGATATTCTCAGCCTTTGAATTATTTGCACATGTAACTGTATGTGGGGAAAAAAATAGGGGAAGAAAGAATGATATCAGTGTAAGGCCACAAGACTTACCAAGTTCTTTCCGGTTTGAACATATTTTCACAGTTTAGGCATTATTTTCAAATAATTGGTGTTAATGGATTTAATAAATCTGCCAATTAATAAGGTGATGTGATTATTCAAGGTGTTTTATAAACTATATTAATTCTTCACTATGTTTTGCTCACAAACATATTCAATTCTTTTTAACTTTAAATGCAAATTTCCAATGCAATCTTCTGTAATGCTTGCCATTGCTTTGTGGACACCACGCACCAGCAAAAACCCTCATCATCTGAAGCCCACGGTATCCCTGCAAAAATCAGACCCGTATCTCTAAAGAAGCGCATAGGGACATTTTGACAGCAAAAGGAGCTGGCTGCACAGGTGGCTGCAGAGGCAGGAACTGGACCTTATAAATGCAGCTACTGTTCACAAAGGCATTTCAGTGACAAAATTATGCATAGCTAAACTCCTATCTATGATCTGGTAATTTGTGAGGAGTTGCTGCTGAATGGCAAGAAAAATCCCACAGCCAAAAAGCAAAACAACTTTATTCTGCTCTACAAGGAAAGTAACTGTCAATCCCAATCCCATGAGAGCATCACAGCAAAGACAACATAATTATTGTTAAACCGGACTTGATGAAACACCATGAAGTTGATTTTTAAAAAGATGAGATTCACATTTGAGGCCTGTGAACAGAAGATCCAATGAGTTTTCCTAGGGCTGAGATTGTAAACGAGCTTGGGGTTTTGGTTTTGGGAGGGATTTGGAGAAAGGGAGTTTGTTGGGGTTTGGTTGTTGCTGTTTTTGTTGGGTGTGTGTTTGGTTTTGTTTGGGTTTTTTCTTCTTGTTTAGGCTGTTTTAAAAATCTAACCACATCTATTGTATAAATGCAGCCTGACAGATACTAACCTTTGTTTCAATGTCTCATCCAAGACATGGAACAGGAAGAGGGGGTGGAAAACCAACCCAGTAATACAATTCCTCAGGTTAGCATAAATACACACAATATGTATGAAAATTACGTCAACTTTAACACACCTTTACCTAAAACATGAACATTTCAAACATGAAAATTTCTCCAGTCAGGTAATACACTAATTAAAGCAGAGAAACGGAAGTAGCATATAAACAATCCTAATATATAACAAGTAAATTCTGCTTCCACTGCAAATGTATCCCACTTACTTTTAATATCAAGCAGTAAGCAAGAGCAGATATTGATGCTGAATGTAACTGAAATAATAAACACATTGGCATTAAAAGCTCCCAAATACGCAAATGCAAAGGAATGGAAAAGCTCCTTTTCAAAGGAAATGTGTACAGAAGAAAGCAGCAGACATTAAACCCTAAATAATAACAGTGTAATTTCAAAAAGACAATACATTCTATCTTCTCTGCTATGTCAGTGACCAAACAAATTAAACACTAAATGCTCACATTTCATCCTCCCTTCTCTCTGCTGCAAAACCTGAAGCACTAAGCATTGTGAACACCTTTGACATTTGCCTCTATGCCTCTGGTTTAACACTACTCTTAAAATTTGAGGAAGAAGTGTCTTTAAAAATCTCAACTCTTGTACTTACTCCTCTGCAGCGGAGCAGAGCCATTTACATAGTCCACTGAACACTGTTTAGTAAACACCACGAGAGTGCTTCTATCTTACTGCCCTTGTAAAATCGAGGCAGGGGTTCTGTTTTTAGTGCACACTCTGGTTCGGTGCTAATCCTGTTTTATGTTGCTCACACCTGCTGCTGACCAGCAGCCTGCTGATGGGTTGTGGTTTGGGCTGCTCCGAGACAACCCTCACCAGCTCCAACAAAACCCCAGCCACTAAAGTGGAAACTAAACCCCAACCTCTATGCAAGAATTGTACAAGGGAAAGACTGACACGCATGCCTCGTTTTCCTTACTCTGCTACTCCTGACTTAACATCAGGGTTTAAGCGCAATGCTTATATTTAGTCCTTATGCAGAGGAGTTCTTCTCCAGATAGCAAATTTTAAAGACAAATGTCACAGATGCAACCTTTATACGTATACGCTGTGTAACTCACCTTTTCCTTTGTGCCTAAGAAAAAAATAGGCTTTTCTCTAAACGAAGCACTGCATGTTGATAAAGCATCTTACTGTAAGCATTTACAGAAACAGGTTGCTGCAAATTTACAATAAACTTCCTTTAACATGTTTACACATGAAACTTAGATATTACTGTTATAGAAAACAGAGGGTCTGTGTGGTTTTGGGGGTTTGTTTTTAACCACAATGCTGATCTACCCATTCAAGAAAAAAAAAAAAAAAAAGCCATAAAGTCAGATCTGCCTCCCATTGATCCCAGCAGTAAAACACACCAACAGCTTCATTTGTACTGAAGACTGAATGCGTTACCAAAGACAGAAAGGTAATCTGTGATAAAAGGGCTAGGTCTGGAGTTATATAGTGCTCATACCCAGAGAGCATAAGAAAATCAAGGAAAGGAAAACGAGTGACAGTCAACCTCCTTTGTTTGACAAAGGCATTTATGCATACTGCATTGAGATCACAGACAAATGACACGCGACTTTACTGATTCAGACACTCAGATGTAGGCACCGTTACCTACAGCAAAGTTTTGTGCTAGAAAAGTCTCTAAAACAGAGGGTAGGACATATTACTTTTCACACCTACTTTAAGGTACTCTTTATATGACTAGAACAGCACAAAGAAACATCAAAATTCTTGGAAAGTGAACTGCCTCCTTTATTCTGTTACACCATCCCAGCCTATTTCTTTCAACAAAAGAGAAAGTATAAAAATGTTTTCTGTCCAAGAGCCAACTCTCTGTATCTCTTAAAGGCTGTATGAACCTGTTCATAAATAAAAGGTTGGTTGGAGGCCAGTCAAGGCAATTCTCCATCTACTAAAGTTTATTTTGCACCTCATAGGGAAAGACGTGCTGAACAACCACGACCATCTTTTGTGACTTTTTGATTCTGCATGGAACATCAAGTTGTTTCTGCCTATATAGGAAGATAATATGCTTCCAGCAGACTTGGTACTCCACATTGCAGCTTGTCATCCTAAACCCATCAGCAGAAACAAATCAAGACCAATCAATCTTCGTGTAAATTCAGCATTTCAAGCTCTCTTGCAATTCAGATGTAAAACCAAGGGAAAAAAAGGGGTCAGTCTCACTTTGTCTTACCATCTCCATCTGAAGAATTTCTATCTCCTCTTCAGTCAACACAAAACCAAGCTGGCCCAATGCCAGCACTTCCTTTAAGATCACACAGAAAATACTATGGGGTAATCTTAGTATTGCCTGGTCACACTCCCTTAGGCAACTGGCGCAAATATCACATCCTGGCGGTGAATCCTTGCACACAAGCTCCATTTCTTCCTTGTTTCCTTCTAAAATACTACCAAATCATTCATTTTTTAAGTAAATTATAGGGAATGATCCAAAATCTACTCAAATGAATGGCATTCATCCCATGTAATTTTAAATCCAGCCACCATCAGTAAAAGGGAAAGAGATCTTAAGATGGATGTTAAGAGCTTAGCAGAAAGCCGTCCATACCTTGGAAAATCTCTGCTAAATTATCTAACAACAGTACCCAAACCCCATGGTGATTTTGTCAAACAGCTGCATCTGCAGCATTCCTGTTCCAGCATTACCTAATGCACAGGAATCACACATTTTTAACAATCAGGAGGAAAAAAAGCAGAAGGAGGAGGGGAAAAAAAGTCCCACCCCACTCATCCATCAAGTGTACATCCAGGCCACTGCTCCTCAGAAATTTATATATGCTACAAAGACATAAAAAGACATTAAAAGCTCTCAGAAATAAAAACACTTCAAAAGCCGGATTTTGATATTGCCAGATGGGGGTTTTGCCAGATTCTAAAGTTGACTTAAATGCCAGGATACTTCATTTCAGAAGTGGCAGCAGCTCACATATTGTTTAGTATTAGTATAGAAGTATATTGCTGATTCCAAAGCCAGGCTATCATCTTCTGGAGGGGGAGAATAAAATAAATAAAGGAAGAAGAATTGGCATTCCCTACCAAACTCACTACCTGCTGCCTTCGAGTGCTCTTTTCAGGTATGGCCTCCACAAAAAATAAAACACAGTTAAGACTACTTTAGTTTGATTATAGTGCTGTCCCCAGGCAGGAATTTTTATTTCCGTTTGAATCTTTAAACCATTACATTTTCAGTGATGCATTTTTATATTTTCAGTTGACGTCTTCATAGAAGAATGAAACCTTTGAGCAACAGCTTTAAAGCATGAAGGTTTCCTGCAGGATATACTTAAATTATTTTACACCCAAATGGAGCCAGTTGTTTTTAGCTAAAACTTAATAAACCTTAAATCAATGACCTTTCCTTTACTGAATGCCTGCACTTGGGAAAGCAGACTTTCCCAAGAAACGTATTTTGGTGAGTAAATGCCAAACAAAGGACTATTTAAATCTGAACATTTTCTCAGTTTATAGCTTGTGAATGTTCAGTTCCTAAATAGCCAACTGCTGCTTAATGTACAGAACAGCAGTGCCTTGGTTTAATCACATACCATTGATTTCACAGTGTCACAGTGATCTCATTGGCAGCAATCAATAATCATCCAAAATCAATCAAATCTGCTTTAGCACTATCATTCATCAAATTTGAATATCCCAAAATTAATTGCAGGCACGTGAAAGAAAAAGAACACAGAATTCTGAAAAGATAAAAAACTCATAATCAGCAAACTTTGAGAAGATAATAACGTATCTGAGCATGCTTCATGCCTGCTGGGGGAAGTTAATGATGAATCATGCCTTGCCTTGCCTTTCCAGCAAAGAATCCAAGATATATTCTTTTTCAAACATGACAATACACAGCAACTGAAGGCAGAGGACATACTTGTAAGTGATCAAACATGATTTTATGAACAACTATGTTATGCGCTGAATATCAAACCTATTGTCAGTATATTAATGCACAAGCATGTTACACTGCGAAGTACTGCACGTTTTAAGTTAGGTGCTGCACTTCACAGAGCAAGAGAGGATAAAATTACTGAATTTCTGTACCAAAAGCATGAATAGATGTAGCCACTTATCAAAAGAGCTGTTATTGTTTCCGGGGACTCCTCTCTCAACATAATAACCTGTAAATTTGTAAAGGTAATAAATCCTTTCATTCATTACAGTCTACTCAAAAGCACTCTGCTATTTAATTTAAATGGAAAAATGGCCCAAAGTGTCTAAAATATTTACTTTTGCTAATGTAAAAGTGCTGGCATTTTACTCTATTCCTGATAAGCCGGTGCCAATGGATGTGACTATTCTTTTCTTATTCAAAGCGTATCAGTAGTTCAAAAGCACTCTCAATCTTATCAGGTGTATGAACATCACAGTTACTAAAAACAGTTTGCACTGCTCCTCTCTTTCTGCCAGGCTATCAGACAAACCCAACTACCCAACTGTATTTACACACAATCAAACATAAGCTGTGTCTTCAATATATTGTGTGCTGCTTCTGGCATGCTACAGGTTTTCTGCTAGACATTAGTTGTAACAAAAACAGGATCAGTGAATTAGCTTACAACAAAAAATACAGTCACTCTATAGCAGGGATGTGTGGAGAGAACAAAATAAAAAGGAGGGGAAAAAAAGAAACAGAAGAATTTTGTGAAATAAGAATAATCACTTTCATCTTGGTATTCCACCAGGTAATCGCTTGGTGCTACTTGAGGAAAGAGGCAGAAGCAGTAAGATTCAAATGCATTCAAAACATACTGACACAGAATGTAAGAGTAGAGAAATAATCTCTAATTGCTTTTTTGTTTCTTTAATTCTCCCGTCTTCTAGGAACTGCCTCTGATTTTCAAAGGGCAAGAAAAAGAAATAAAGAAAAAAGAAAAGAAAAGAAGAGAGAAAAACAGTTACAGCGTCTGAAGGCATTTTAAATGCCTTCACTGTTCTTTGCCTGGAACATGACATGACCATGATGTCTCATGATCAACCTCCCTCTGCCATTAAGATTTAAAGACCCATCACAAACCCAAAACCCTCCTCCTTCTCTCTAAACAAGCCTCTCAGCAACTCATTCAGTGTCTCAGATGCTGGAGTTTCAGGGCTAACTACGGAGAAATAAGAAAACACCTACTACTTCAGAAGGGCCACGACTCTGAAGCTTTTGCTTACTGCACAGCCATAGGAAACACGTGCAGCATCTCCCTCCATGCTTCCCAATGACAGCTACAATGCAGTATTTAAAGAGTTAAACATTAACCTGGCTGTGCTAAAGCAGAAGTTCCTGAACACTGGGAGAAAATCCTGAGTTCCAGCTCTTGGTTAATTACAGCATCCTGAAGCTACAGTCCTCTGCATGGAGTGCTCCTTACCACCACCACCCCCCCGCCCCCCCACCCCCCGAGCTTTTAGCTGAACACCTCTGATGGACCTGCTACCACCTGAGCCCATCTTGTGCCTGGATTCCCATCCTCTGGATTTGCCAAGGAACAATGAGCTGAATTAAGCCAAGTGTGCAGCGCCGAGTAATTCAGCCAATTGTTGTTTCTCCATCTGACACAGCGGCATGGTGACTGATGGGGCAGGTGTCATTCATCCTAATGTCAGTGCCTGCTCGGCTCTTTAAATATCACCCAAGCACCAACTGGGGCCCAAAGCAGCTCCCGCGAGAACGAGAACAACGACAAGAGTGCCAGTGAGCTTCACTCAGTGGGAATCCGATTCTCACCCCCGTTTAATGCTCACAGGAACAGTTGGTTAAAGACATGGCATTTCATGCCCCAAACATCTCATCTGTCCCACTAAGTTAACGGCTGCAAGGAGAACGCTGCCAGGGAATTGTTGTGCTGTTCGAAAAGTGAGTATGATTTAGTAAAGGAAATCCCGCATTCACAGAACAGTGAGAAAAGAATTAAAAGGAATTAAAAATCCACATTTTGCTGTGAGAATTTTAGCATTCTTCAAAGCTAATTCTGCTGGCAATCCAGGCTTTCTTTCAGAAACACACCCTAAATCTCTTCGGGTTTAAGATGTTTTAGCTTTAATTTTCACCAGCTTTTCTTTTTCTAATAATAAAATAAATAATTTATATTTATTTTAAAGTAAAATAATTGTGCTAAAGAAAACCTCACAGACTTTAGGATTAATTTCTCTGAAAAGCATTTTAGCGTTAATACTTGTGAACTGAGTATATCGCAGTCCGAGAAAATACCAACTTTAACATAAAAGGACACCAGCACTCATCATCCAGAAAGATGAGAACGAAACCCAATTTGAAGTCAGGAAAAAAATATTCTTAAAAGAAATTAAAGAATACACAGAAAATTGATCGATCCTTCCTCTCTGTTGCCTTTTAATATATGGAGAATTAGACAAACTACAAGTAGCTGGCTACACTAAGAGCACAGCCAAGAGTACATTCAGGGTATGATTTTGCCATTTTGTTAACTTATCCTTTATTAGATTTTTTCCTGTCCTGTATTTCCTTCAAAATATTCACCTGTGAGATTAAAACAAGTGTTTCTTCTGAAAACAGCTCTGGAAACAAAACCAGAAATAGGAAGAAAGGGGAAAAAGGGAAAAAGAAGAGCAGTATCATGAATAGGGATGGACTGTCTAAAACAAGCCGCTGCCTCCTCCTCTCCCACACCTCCTGGCACCTTTATATGGGAAGGAATGTCAGAAATGCTTGGGAACAAGTTAGCACTACATTTTAGATAGACTTTTTCATTACATTTCCCAGTATCTCCACATCAGCAGGACTTCAAATTGCTTAATATCTAGCTAGCCTGGCGAAGGGAAGGGGGGGGGGGATCAGAAGAATCCAAGTTAT
>JANRGW010018340.1:82196-115195 GCA_024733675.1 Psilopsiagon aymara | reverse complement strand
CACTGGAATGGGTTGCCCAGGGAAGTTGTGAATGCTCCATCCCTGGCGGTGTTCAAGTCCAGGTTGGACAGAGCCTTAGGTGGCATGGTTTAGTGTGAGGTGTCCCTGTCCATGGCAGGGGGGTTGTAACTAGATGATCTTAAGGTCCTTTCCAAGCCTAACTATTTTATGATTCTACGATTCTGTGGTAACATGCCACTAAGACACTGGCTGGTGTTTAACAGTCATCCAAGGAGACCGCATGAAACATGGTGAAACATGCCAGCCAGGTTTGTTTCTTGTGACTTCAATGCACAGGAAAGAATCTGTTGCTGCTCTCAGTGTAGTCACTGTTGTATTATCTACGAAGCTGAAAATCCTGTGTAAGCCTTTAAGCTCTGTGCAAGTAAAATTAATAAACTCAAAACCCCTACACTTTGAATTGCTGTCAGTGGGGCGTTAACCTGGGAATGTCACTGCTGGAAGGTCAGACCTTTGCTTCTGGGCTTTAGCTTTTAGCTAGCTATGTCATTTGTAGTCCAGGTAAAACGTAAGTCTTTCCCAAACACCCTGAGTGCATTCAAGGGAAATTGTCCAAATACTGAATTTTCAAAGCATGCAGAAAAGTATGTTGTAGGTTAGGAGGAGAAAAAAAGACTGTAAATTGGAAGGCAGTTAGTAAATTATACAATAATTACCTTGATAGTATTGTGATGAAACTTTGAATTTTCCTCCTGATTTAGGTTTATGAACACCAAGATGGAAGCAAGTCCCTGAAGCTTGGAGACTTTGGCCTAGCAACAATTGTGGATGGACCTCTATATACTGTTTGTGGAACCCCAACATATGTAGCACCAGAAATCATTGCAGAAACTGGGTAAATTACTTCTAGTGATGATTCATTAATGTATACACAGTGAAGCATGTTCTCACCAATAAGCCAGGAAGGAGTTCTTGCAATTAACAATTTTATGCTGCCTTTGCTTGAGTATGATGCAGAATCATGACTTAGAGAACAATTTAGCTGGGAGGAACCTCAGGAGGCTATCTTGTCCAAACAAGCTAAGAGCAGGGCCAACTTTGGAGTTATATCAGGGTCCTTTGCCAGTTGTTGGTCTCAGACTTCTCAGCTTAGCACTCAGTTACTAACTAACCACTTGCAGATACAATAGAAGTAATTCTTTAGTTATCATTCACTTAATTTGATTTCATTACCGCACACTGTCATCTTCTGATTTGTTCCACAGAGTAGATGCCTGCTTGTTTGAGCAGCCTGTGTCACCTTTGCAGGCTTCATGTTAGGTGAAGGTAGGCATCTCTGTCTAACTTGAGAATACAGTACAACATCTTCTCAACACTCCTACATTCTGATCTAATATAGTTTTAAGATATAAATGTAAAAAAAAGATTTTAAAGTGGAATTAGGATAGGCAGGTAGGACCTAGAGAAAGCTCAGAGAAGAATATATAAGAAATTATTAATAATTTTGAAAATGTTTCCTCTGTTCTTGTACTGTAGTTCACAGGATTCAAATGTCTCTAACCATGTTTCTCACACTTCTAGATATGGCCTGAAGGTGGACATCTGGGCAGCAGGTGTGATTACTTACATCCTGCTCTGTGGGTTTCCTCCGTTCCGAGGGTATGGACTGATCTGTTCAACCATCCTTATTCTGTGAATTGGTCCCTGTGCTGCTTTTGCATCAAGCACAGAGATTCCCACTGGAAACAGTTCTCTACTCATAGGTTTTTCTTTCCTCTGCTCTGCACAATAATTTACACAAACCCCATAAATGCTTGTGATTTTACTGTAAAATCTCTTGTCTCATGTTTGTTTGGTTTAAACTTCATTGCATTATAAAACAAGAGCCTTCATTACAGGTTCTATGTGCCTTTGCCTGATGTTTAAAATACACACTAAAATAAGCATCTTCTTTCATGGACCAAATACAACATACTTTGTGGTTGGTGAAAGGTAATTAAGATGTAATGCACTTAAGAAGGACATTTGAGATCTTTCCTGCCCATTAAAACAGTTTCAAAGTTGCTGACAATCCTAAAGACAAGCAGGTTACCTCAGAAAGAATGTATCAAATGCATTTTGTTTTACTTCACATTTCACACCCATGCTTGCATGCCTGGGGGGAATTAACAGCTTCCAAAACCCTACTAAATGATCACCAATTAGAAGCAATTTCAAGAAGCCTATTGAAACAACCTCTGGAAATAATTTCTTTGTGGGGTTTGTTGGTTTTGTTTGGTTTTTACTTCATAGAAGTGGAGATGACCAAGAAGTGCTTTTTGACCAGATTTTGATGGGACAAGTGGATTTTCCGTCTCCGTACTGGGACAATGTTTCTGATTCTGCAAAGGTGGGTTTTATAGCAGATGATGCTTTTTTTTCTAATATTATTCCCGTGACAGTATCTACTGCATGGTGTTCTCTCACAGTGCTGTATTTGGCATGTTTCGCACATGTCCTCCTACACCTATGAATTCCTCTAGGTCACCAGATATGATGCTGTTTGATCAATGTCTGTCTGTTAGACTCTGGGAGGTTCTGAAATGGACCTCATCTCTATATGATGTCTCACACAACAAAGTCACCAGCAACCCTTACTGATCAAGAAAACTTTGAAGTAACTTCTTATGGAAGTACGTTTCTTAGCTTGAAAACTCCCTGGGGCTGCACTTTATATGTACTTATGATGGGGACCAGGTACCAACCTGGAGCACTCAAATATTATATAATGACATTATAGGGAGGCTGGTTTCCCCTTATTAATCCCATTAGATGACATGTCTGTTGTTTCTCTCTGTCAAAGAACCAGGCTTTGCATTGTCTGTAATTCCTTATTGTTGTCAGTGTGGAATGAAATACAGACTTGTTCTGGCCACCAGTTCATGGGCCATAGCCTCTTGGCAAATGCCACAGAGGGGGCAGAGCTTGATGTGTGCTAAAGCAGGTACAGGCCTTTGCAGATACAGGTGCTGTCAGAGTTCATTATGCTTGCAGAGCAGATCAAGGTTTTCAACTCTCGTTACTGCACTGGAGCAACAGTTTAACTCAGATTTTCTAGGGATCTGGCACTCGCTATGGTTATGTGTATGCATGTACATATAGAGAGAGATAATATATATGTGTATGTAATAAAAAAAGCGAAAACTGTAAAACTATTTATATTGGCATCCTGTAGATAAATGCTTAATTACCACATCATTCTGTTGTAGCAGGCTCTATTTCATAGCAACATTAATGAGAAATCTGCAAGTCCTTTGTCAGCATTCTCCTGTGAAACTCCTTCTTTTGAATAGCTCAGTCTAAAATTTCTGGTTTAAAGCATTAGCCTATTTATTTAACTTCTCCTTGTCAATAATTTGTCACTTGTCACTATTTAACTTCACTTGTCACTAATAACTTTGGGTTTTTGTGATACCCCTTTATTTGCTGTCATGCTGCCATCCTGTTTTCTGAGCAATCCACTCAGTGGTTAAATTATATATGTTTATTTACATGCTAGTTGAAAACTAGGTAATTTCAGAAGAAATCAAGAATGATTGAAACCAAAAATGGGTTTAAGTGTTTTTTTTCTATATTTTCTATTTCTTTTATACAAGAGCTTGAAGCAAAATTCTAGGTTTGCTGACTTTTTCCTACAGAGGAATTAGCTTTTTCTTAATGGAAGGCTAACCTAATTTCATGCAACCAACTGTTTTGTACATTATGTACTAAGTGCTTTTCTCTTAAACAGTGGCTACAGAACTGTAACTCAGGACTGTCTTCTAGCTTTTCAAGGTACTGTTAGATATTGATTTAAAGGTTCAGCTTGAAGTTCAGCAGTTCATAGTTGTTTTTTTTTTTTTTTATAATCATAACATATTTCTGCAGTTGGCAGATCACTCTCTCTTTGAGAACTCTTACATAATCAGCTAAAGAGAACTTTAGTGAATTAAATGCTGACTTGTTCTTTAAAAGAGTTTCTTAAACTTAACCCAGTATTCCACTTCTCAGGAACTTATCACGATGATGCTTCAAGTAGATGTAGATCTGCGATTCTCAGCCTTGCAAGTTCTTGAGCATCCATGGGTTAATGTGAGTATTTTCAGGCTTGTAGATGCTGCTTGTAATTTTGCACCTTTGAGCTCCTTTCTATCAGGTCTTTTCTGTGCCCTTTTGGAGCCAGCACATTCTAAAAATGCTTCAGATTTAACTGGAAATATGTGGTGCTCCAGACTGGTTTAGTTTATCACGCATACCTCAGAGTAGTCACTATTTTATGCATGCTCAGCTGCATTTTCTCTGAAATATTTTGGGCCAGGTTTTCAATAAATCTCATCCACTCATAACAAATTTATACCTCCAGCAGTCATCTTACGGATTCAGGGGCACATTTTGCTCTCCTAAAATCAGACGGACACAAAAATCCTGACAGTCGTAATTAAGAGATATTGATATATAGTCCGCAGTGTTAAGCCTTCTTTAGCCAGCATGAAACAGGGAAATCTTTAAAATCATATTTAGCTTCTGACACTGAAATATATCTATGTTTATGTGCAGACATATCCATTTAATTTGAGTTACCATGAAATACCTATATATGTGTCGTGGCTTGTCTCTAAGCTACTGGACATTTGCCATTAATATGGTAGTCATTGAGGTGGTGTATGGATAAATATGGCAGAAAATAAACAGATTTCTCTGTAATTAAAGTTGAGATAAGGACACTGCTTAATATTTTTTAATTATTTCATACTATTTAATATGCCTTGAAATATTTGTATGACAAAAAAGAAAAATTGGAGAAAATTGAGGTTCAAATTCAGAAAGGAAGACTGAAGAAAAACAATACATTGGGACGAGCAGAGAAAAAAGCAACAAAGGAGGAAGAAAAATGCTTCATTTTGTTGGTTGCAAGTTTGAGTATGCACTCTTCCCTGGAATACTATTTGGTCCCCCAGCTGCTGTATCCCAAATCTTTCTCTTGCTAAAACACTATCCTAAAAATTCAAATATACAGTAACTTCAAATGTAAATTTATTCTTTTTTTTTTTTTAATGAAAGTGTCCTCAAGAATTGTGGTCATCGCTTGCATGTTCACAAAGTATATACTTTAATCTTGGAAGTTCCCTTCTTGCACAAACTTTTTTCTTAAATTGTAAGTGCTATTATCACACGGAGCACATCTACAGTTTACGAAGTATGCAAGGATTCAGGACAACTTCTGAAGAAAATCTCTTCATTTTTAAGATGACATTCTAGCAACTGAAATATTAACTCTCCTCGGTGCCAGGTGTTGTCCTTGGACACAGTGTTCTGTCACAGTTTATAATGACTTTTGGTGGCTGAGGTGTCTCTCTCTCCACTGGATGAGGGCAGGTGGGGATTACTGGAGTGCTGCTGAGAAAGAGATGGAAGTGACTGGTCAGAAGCTGCAGAGGGCCAGGTCACCTGCAGTGACAGTCTGCACACTGCTACTGAGGTTACTGAAATATCACGTTTACACCACATAAAGATTTGATCGTTTATCTTCCTCTTTTTCTGAAAAATATATTGGAACTGTTAATGCTGCCCCCAGGCACCATTTTTTCTTTTTTTTTTTTTTGGCTTCAGTTAATACCACAATGTATTTTAGGATGACTTTTTAGAGAGATGCATGAAGAAGAGGTGTGGCTCTTTTTCAGTAACATAATGGTGATGGTGTGAAGGTGACATGAAGGTCTTCTCTCTGTCCTCACTAGTGCCTGCTGATGGGGAAGGATGGGGAAAGGGGTTGGGGACTAAAACTTTTTAACAATCTAGGGCACCACTAACCAAACCTAAACTCTGATTACTGAAGAACCCTGGCAAATTCCTGGGTTTCTGTTCTAGCAGGTTAAAACATGGATCTGTTTGCCAGAGGATGCTGTAGAGTACAAGTATAAATGGATTTCAAAAGGGAGTTTGATACATTTTTGGAGGATGAGCCCATTGGTTCCTGTTAAATATAGGGGATATAACTCTTGGCTCACAAAGTTCTTAAGTACTTGGTTGTCAGAAACTGGCGTATATACCAGGGAAAGTTAAAGATCTACTTGTCTTCATTACATGTACTATTTCATAAACAGTGACTACAATGCACAGTTGGAAACAAAATACTGTGTTCAATTCACCTTTGGTCTAACTCTGTTGCAGTTTTTCTAGTTTTAGGCTGATTATAGTTCTTTGCAATCAAAATCTGTAGCAGTTCTGTCCATAAATAAGCAAAACTATTCCATGATGGTTTCGTAATTTCTTCTTTTCTGTCCAAAATTTTGTAATTTATCATTTTCTGCTTTTAGCAACTGAGATGAATTAGAATTTTGTGTTCAGCAGTATGCTAATGATAGTTCATAACACAGATCAAAACCTCTTTTAAATTCTCTTACGTATCCTCCAGATATTTTTTCTGGAATGAGGAAGGCCAGCACTGGGACCAATTCAGGATAGCACTTGAGCACATTCCAAACATCACTCCTATTTCAGGGCATCACACATGGAAGCACTTAATATGAAGCATAAAATTAACTAGATGGCACTAAAATCCTAGTTCACTTAAGGAGAAATAAGAACATGGTTGAGTTGAAACAGGTGCTTGAGTGCTTTCATGGAAAAGGACACTTCCCTGAAGTGGGTCCAGGAAGTACGCAGTAGCAGGGACAGCCTGCTTGCATACACAGACAGAATGATCTGATGGCGATGTCAGAACAGATATTAGATCCGACCTCTCATCCCCAATCACCTGCTTGACCAGCTGCGATTCTGTCACAGAACTTCCTTGTGCCTCATTTTCCCAGCTTCAGCACAAGGAATTAATACACTCATCCCTGTTCACAAAAGGCTTTGTGATCTATGTGTTGTGATTGCCTGAGTGATTACCTGCAATTCCTATGAAATACTGTTTCTGAGAAGAAATGGCATAAAGGGTTTTCACCTGACAGTCGATTTTCAAGGATAACATTTAAATACTTTTCGATGGCATTAAATGCTAAACTTTACTTTCTCTTATTTCAATTTAGAACCTATTCATAGAGTGGTAAACTTGCAGCTAAAATACTGGATAGGAGAGCTGGCTGGAAAAAAAGGCATGTTTTTTCTTCAACAATTTTAAGGAACATTTTCTCTCTTTGATCAAACCTTTGATAGAAGTGTTATAACTGCTTACACTGTATAAAACCATTTTGTAGATTGTAAATAACCATTCTGCTTTATAGCTGCTTACTATGTGATTACTTGGTAAACTGCTGTGATTCCTGGAATGTGCTTTGACAGTTTCAGTAGGAGCCAACCCTCATTTCAGTTTCAGTTTTTGCTATAAAAATAGCTGGAATCCTCTTGGAAACTGCAAAACTTGTTCTGGGCAGAGTGAGACCAGTAAAGCAGTTCCTATGTCAATAATACCCCAGCTGTTTTCAATTCAAAAAAACAAAACCTGAAAAGATGTTGGCTGCATGCCACTGCCACAGATGGCGATCTTGAATTTTAAATGCAATTCAGCAGCAGTTCCTTGCCCCCTCTGTTTAGTTTATTTGGATTTGTCTGTCCTATGCAGTACACTTAGACCTGGAAACAAATCCATCAGTTTATGCTTACCCTACAGGGACCCCAGCTCTTTCCTTTACCTGCTCAAATTCTTTGCAAAACCAGAGTTATAAAGAAGGCTGGAAGCCTGAGGCCTGCATTTTAAACATTGATGATATTGATAAATTGAATTATACTATACAAGTTACAGGACAAGCCTACTCTCTTTGTGTTGTATAAGTAATAAATATTTCCTTATACAGCAGTGAATGCTGAAAAGATTGGATTGCATTCTGTAAATTCTTCTCTGCTAAAATAATCAATATAAAATATGGTGTGTTGTTGCTGGAGAAAGAAGATGGCACACACTAGCCTAAAAAGAATTAGCAGAATTGAAACTTTTACATGTTTCCTTAACCATGTCTGCCTTGGAAATTTATGCTCAGAGGAAAAGAATGACCAGGCAGTAAGTAGTACTAAGCTGAACATTTACAATGAAGGTAATTTAAAAAGACATTTCTTATTTGGCAGCTGCAATACCTTTGGTTATGCTATAGGATGCTGCCTAAAGAAAAATGCCCTTATGATCCTTAAAGGAAACAGAGTCCAAAAGGTTTCCCAGCATTTCTATTTGTTCTAATTTTCTGCTGTTATTTCTATAATGACTTATTCATCTGATGCTTTTAGATCTGAAAAGTAAAGCTCTTGTGACTGGCTTGTGAAATAGATCTGAGTGCTTCAGGGCAGTAGAAATCTGGGAATCCTGAACTTTGTTCTGTCTTTTCAACACTTCTTTCTTTTTTTTTTTTTTTGAGTGGCAGTGCCTCCTGCCATAGAAAACAATGCAAATATGGAAACAGTGTTTATTAATGATTCCAAGACCCTCTGCCCCCTCTACCACCCTTTTTTTTTTTTTTATTTATTTTATTTTTCCCCTTGGAAACAGACCAAGAAAGGTATTTTATGGAAGTTGATAAAAAACAAACAAACAAACCCTATCTTAAGATCCCAAGCAGTTTACATTGTCCAGGTGAAAACTCAAATTCTAGACCAGAGTTTTGAAACTGAAATGTTTTTTGACTGCTTAACATCTGAGACATGCTCAGGAGAGCAGTTCTTTAAGAACATCAGCAGTCAAGATTTTCTGATGCTCTTGACCCTTTAAAGTTCCCAGAGTTAAGCAACAAAAATCATTAGTCATCTTTAAAAGATCTTGTCCTGACTGCTGAGATGAAGCTGAGATGAAAGAACCCGATAAGAAGTAGGTCCTGTGGTAAAAGGTTGAAATAGAGAAAAGGAACAATTAAACTCTTTGGGGTCTGACATCCTTCCCATTACAGCAATCCGATGAAATTCTTGTCAGCAGCGTTTAGTCTATTCTCCAATTCTACAATTTACCCTGCTGATTCAGGTGAATCTGATGCAGTTTTTTTCACTTCTTGCCTTTTAAGGTGCAGAGTAGCTTGTTTTATATGTAGTTAAACAGCTGTCATTTCTTATACGCAATATCTATTTTATTGCTGGCTGAAGTGATTCCCGGAGCCAGCAAATATATATTAACTTGTTTATAAAGCATGTTGGAATTTAAAAAGAGTTAACTACAAAATATCATGTACCACTAACAGTAGTAAGAACATTTATTAACGATAGAGTAATTCCTATATATCCCTATGCTGCATCGTAAATTGAGCTGGAAGATATTTCATTTAAAAGCTGGAGCCCAAACTATGTGTCTCTGGTTCATTGCCACTGGAACTATGGGTGTGGTGCTTCACCAATAAAATATTACCAGTCTTGGTAACCATTGTCTTCTCCATAATTTAGTCTTTTGACAAGATGACATGAACGCTTGGCAGACTTTCATGTCAAGAAAGCCAAGGGAGTGATTTTTTTTATTTATTTTGCCCCTTCTAATGAAGAAGAGTTCACTTTACAGACTATCTTTCTTCTGGGAAAGGCAAGGTCAGCAGAAAGTACGTTATTTTTAGGGGTCATATACCACTGAGCCAAGACTCCCCAGTGCTAGACAATAATCAGCTACTGGGTTGTATTGTTTTGTGTTTTGCAGCTGTGTGTACTTGACCATATTTTGCCAGCTGGGACATTTTGTTAAGGGGTGAGTGAGGGATCTCTAAACACAAGCTTCTCAAGCTAAATAAATAACAAACTCTAACCAACCTCCCTAAAATTCCCATACGCTCACTGAACTCATGATTTACTGCAGCAACTCTGTAACTCTTTAAGTGCAGTCAGAATTGCTGCAAAGACAGAAAAAGAAGTGTCCGTCATCTCTCTGTATTCTGATCTTGTCTCTTGTTTGCCTGTATTCTGCTAGGATTTTGCTTAAGTGGAATGTAAGAACTTGTTCATCTGTTGATTGCTATACACCCCATGCAGTACCAGCTTGGGATGACCATTGTGGATGACCAATGACCTGATATCCTGCATATTCTTCCTATTCTGCATTTTGTTGCCTATTCCAACTATTCTGTATATTGTCACCAGAGATCCTGCATATGAAGATGTCTCTGCTCATTACAGGGGGTTGGACTAGGTGACCTTTGAAGGTGCCTTCCAATCCAAACTATCCTGTGACTCCTATCCTATGATATTCTGCTATCAGGGAAGTCTCACCAAGCAGTGGCTTTTTGCACTTTTTTTCAGGCATAAGGCTCTTAGTAGCAATTTAAAAAAAAAAAACCCTTTCTTCTCTTGGGCTTGAATTAACCCATTGACTTACACAGAATTGCAAACTCCCTTCTTTCTGCTAGGCTTTTGCTTCAGCATTGGGGATGCGTGCATGCCTCACTGCAGATAGACAGGTTTGCTCTGCAAAGAGGGGTGTTTCAGCTGGGAGGAGGCACCTTCTGGCCCAGCTGCATGTCTTCTGGGCTGGAGCTCACACACAGCTGGCTCGCTTGGCATGCACAGCGACAGAGCATGTGTTTGCCTCTGACCATGCAGTTGTGTGCCTACTTTCACCTTAGCTCAAGTTGAGAACATATGTCTTTCAGCAAGGAAGAAGAGGCCACCCACAGCTGGCTCCGGCCCTTCTTTGCTTTCCCAGGCAGTCTGTACCTCTGATTGTCGTGTACCTCAGCTATGCCATGTTTCAGCTTCCCTGGGCTTTCTCACCATAGGACTCCCTGAGCTATGGCTGCAATATTCATCAACCACAGAGTCCCTGAATTTGTAACCTTTTGATGAGACAAGGACCCTATTGGTGTCTCTCAGGCTCTTGGAGATTCTTTCCTGCATCTTACCAAAGCAGGGCATCTGCTTTCTCAAATCTCTTGGGTGCTTTCTACTTTTGAGGTCATTGTCTTTAAGTTTATATGATAACCAGAATCATAAACATCTCACAGTTTATCAAAGCTTTCTAGCTTTGAAATATTAATGAACCTAAAAATAACTGGGCAGTGGTAGTTAAGATGTGGTAGAAAGAATAATAAAATATTTAACAACTGTTATTAATTAACATTACTTAAAGTTTGAGAGGAAGGTACTGAATAAATTGTTTTAAAAAAGGAAGATTGGTTCATGCCATTATATGATGTTCATCTTATAAATACCTTAGATATGAAGACAAAGATTAGAGGTAAAGATTAACACATATTTCATTAATAACTTTTTGTAAACTTTTCTATATTGACAGGTGCTATCAGAATCACCTCAAAATTCCTTTATTTCACCTTTTCTCTCTGAAGTTTTATCTTGCTTTACTTCTCTACAGGATGATGGCCTTCCAGAGAATGAGCATCAGCTCTCAGTAGCTGGGAAGATAAAGAAGCATTTCAACACAGGCCCTAAACCGAACAGCATGGCAGCTGGAGTTTCTGTCATAGCAGTAAGCATCTGAAATACACAGACAAAACACTTAAATTTATGTGCCCACAAGACAGTGTGTGTCTAGGACGTGTCACCAAAAGAAACTGGAGAGGGTTAATATTTAGATCATTCTAATGTTTAATATAAACATAGTTAGACTGGTTTTCTGCACAATTTCTTCATTGATTCTCCTTGTGAGTCACATTGTTATTTAACAGCTGTAGGAGCTACAGTTCTGTACACACACTTCAACATTTTACCAGAAGATCAGTAGACCAAACTCCAATGTAGATTTAATGATTTGATCTATGGGATCATGGCATTTTACTTGGCAGCAGAATCATCACATGGATTGAGGCCACACAGAGGTTGTAACAGGGCAGCAGAACTTTAAAATGGAAATTACTTAAAATTTGTAACAGAAAATCTGTATGGCAGCCTAAGTTTCTCTCCTCTGAAGACATCAAAGAGAGCTATGATTCCTCACTGACTCACTCATAGTTGATATGAGTCTAGCTCTGCAGATTTAGCTGAGCAGCAGCAGCAGTTTATTGTCCTGCCACATGCAAGGTGCTTCCCTTTAGGCATCAGGACTTAATGGAGCTGCTTGCTGCCTGCTGTTGTGTTGCAATTCCAGTCTAGGCACTCTAACTTAGAATGTGTCAGAGCTTCTGAAACCAAACATGATCAGACTTTTGATCAAGCTTTACTGAGGTTTCAATGGCATCCTCAGAGTAGCATGCATCCCATACATTTGTATTTTTTCACCAAAGATGAACATGTGTATTAGATATACATGCACACAGAATATATGCAGTGTATTGTGAGATTATTCATACTAATGCCATTGAAAAGTAACACGCACATCCTTCGCATTTTTGATACATCTGCCTGTGTTTGTAAGCTTTTCTTTATTACTCATGGTAATGTTAACACTCCAAATAGTCACTGAAAATAAGTGACACGTTAAACATAACCATTCCCATATCAGATTACTCAGTGTTCATTCCCAGCTTCCATAAATTGCAGGTGGTGTGACTGCACATGTACTTTCTTGTACTGTTTCCACTTTCATGTTTCTCAGCTCAGCCCCTCCAGTGGTGAGTTAAATCAGCATGAAGTAAACTCAGCTCAGCACATGCAATCTGGCTCACAGGTGTGAACTGTTTGTGCAGCAAAATGGATATCTCTCAAAGTTGCTTGGTTTAAGTCCTTAAAATTTCAAGCTCTGCCTCTCTCATATTTTTTCTTTACTCTTTCCAACCCTGAACGTCCTCAACATGGAAGCAAGTTGTTCTTCATGCTTTTCCTAGATTTTCTCAGTCATCAGCTAACATAGCCAGCATTTATTTATTTTCATTTTTAAGCAATAATACTGCAACAGCTCTCCCACAACTAAAACATCACATACCCATTGCTCATCTGAAATGCAGGTATGTTCTGTATAGCCTAGCTGAAACTGTGTACCTTTCGAATGGACTGCCAGCACGCTTGTCCATGAGAATTACTGCTCAGATCCTCCATGCTAATAACTTCAAAGCTTAAAAGCAAGAAATGATGCCTTTTTCCTCATCTATCCCTTGCCTCCTTTATGTTTTTAATTTCCCCACCATCCTCTTTCCTTTTTAATTTGCCCCAGTTGCTCTGCCAAGGAATCGTTTACAGCAGTTTGACACTTGAGTAATGAAAAGGCACTGTAGTGAATCTTTCCACTGCAAAACATTATACATTAGGGGAAAAAAATGTGTATGTTTAATTATATTTTTAATGGCTTTTATTTATTTATTAGTGTTTGGAAATTTAACAGATCATTTTTAGTGATCATCTCTATGGATGAACATTATACTCTGGCACGATTAATCCTGCAACTTGGCCTATAAAGTAGAAATGTTTAGAATATTTGTACAGAATTTAGAAAGCGGTTTGATTAGCTTGTGTCAATTATTTCCTAAAAACTTGGAAGAGATGGGGAAGTATAGATTTCTTTAGTGTTTTGGTAATGATCCAGAAACCTGGCTAATTTTGATTTTAAGAATAAATTACCTTTATTTTCTACAAAGCTAATTTAATAAACAAAATAAAGCCAAAAGCAAAACAACAAAGCCTTTAATTGTTGTTTGTGCATTTCAAAGCATATTTAATATACAGTTGATATGTATGTCATCAGGGTTTTACATATGGGAATCTTCCTTTAACTGTGCAATCTTAAATATCATATGAGTAAACCCTATTAATGAAGACTGCTCTGCATTTAGAATTTTCACAGTATGTACAGATGCTGTAACATATTGTTCAGCACTAAAGATGTGCACTAATTATATTTTCAATTAAGACACTGTTTTATTGTGCCTGCCTGTATGTTTACTGTAACTTTTGAGAGTGCTTGTGTATATAATATATAGAGATGCTTTCTATATATTACATAACACATCTTTGTGTGTGTGTTTGTGAAAATGTGTTAATGTGTGGATATATTTATGTAGTTACTTAATAGTATAAAAGATAAATATTAGTATTATTTTTGAGTTTTATACCTCTGTTTATGCATAGAGATAGCTATTCTGTGGTATTTAGTTCTTAATTCGTCCTCATATTGCTATGATATTACATGTCTATTTTCTTCAGTGGAAATAAGTAACACACCTCAAAGATCTCAAGAGTTATTTATCATATGCACCAATTAAAACTATAATATGAAAACTAAGTTTTTAAAGATGTGTTTGTGGTCACTTTGACCTGGAGGAATTTTGAAGCTATGTGTGTTTTACATGCATCTACTGTGGCTACTGCTTCCTTCAGCAATGCCCCAAACCACTGCATTGATTCCTTCAGTGCAGACTGATGTCTGATTTGTTGATGTGGCAATCTTCAGTAAAAGTTTTCTCTGACCATTCAGGGCAGAGGCATCCTAGAAGTTCTTGTGCACGTGTCCAGACTTCACATTGCCAGATTTGAAAGGGTTTGTCAGTTTTGACAAGCTACCATAATGAACATGTTGTGCACACCTAGCAAAGTAGTTCCTTTGCTGATGTAGCAGAAGATGAATTCTTAAACAAAAGTAACTGTACAGGCAAAAAGACTTTTCTGTTGATACATTAATACATCATTAAAAGTTCTGCCAGCATACCTATATCACCTGGGAAAAAAAATCTCTTAAACCAGCATAGCTTTGCCAGCAAAATTTTGATTGGAGAACTAGCTTTTAAAATAGCAAGAGAATTAACAAGTCCCTGAAAAGCACTGCTTGCTGATGGGAGAGTATGTAGGAGAAAGAACACTTAATTTGGCCTGTTCTTAAACTCTCATCATAATCATTGACTACTGGTCTCTGCAGGACATAGGGCTGGGGTAGTGCTCCTTCAGTCTATGTCAGAATGGCCACATATCTGCAGGATCAGGTTTCTCATCCAGCTTTCCAAATAGGAACGGTATCTTATAGTTCTGCGATGTTGTTTATAAAACGATACTGCAGTGAAAACATAAAACCAGACTTTTACTAAATACTCTTTTTTTTAATTTCGGGATAGATTCTTTTCCTTCAATTGTCCAAGGATGTCATCTATTTTGTTGGGGTTTTTTTTCTTTGGAAACAAAAGAATATCCTGTGGCTATACCCTCTGGCCATTAATGAGAGTAGCTAAAGCAACCAAGAGCCAAAGTCACTTTTTAAGAATGCTTCTGTGACTCAGAGGTGTGCTGTAATTCCCTGTATGAACCAATCATTGTTTAATTTGTGTCCTTGTGCTAAAGCTTTGCCTGTATGTTGTCACTTTTGTGCTTGTATTTTTGCCATTGTTAAGACAGAGGAAAGACTAATAATGATCTTCTGTCAAGGTTATATGAAGTCTCTGTCTTGGCAATGGGAGTGAACTACAGCTGGAGAACCAAACAGATTGAGTAGGCCAGAAGATAAAAGCTGCTCAAAAAGCTGGTGTAGCTTTGCAAAGTTCTAGCTGGGCTGAAGACACTGGTGTGGGGCCGCTGTCTGCAGTCCAGCAAGAAGGCGGCAGTGGGTGGATCATTGCCCTGAGATCTGCTGATTTTAAAATAAAATCGCTAATTACAAGTGGCATTTTTAGAGGTGAGATTTCTTGGGTGGTGTAGAATTGGAGCCGAGCTTAGTCTATGAGTTTTGCTTGGCTTAAAGATGAGCACATGCCTCGCCTATCACTTCCTATCTATTGTCTATGTTGTCCTGGTATTGTTTGTCCACAGTCAGTTTTCTCATGGCACACTGACTAAATTGTTTCAGCTCGTGTTAGGAAGCAACTCTCCCTATTTTCTCTCTATTATTTTTTAGGTATTCGATTTTAAGGCAATATTTTTGATCTGCTTTTCAAGAAAACATCTCTTTTGTGTATTTTATGTGCAGCATACAAGGAAGCCAGTAGATGGCAATAGTAGACCAATGTACTTGAGCCAACAGAAAATCAGCTCTAGGTACGAGGATCTCATGGTTTTAACCAGGAATCGTCCTTTAAATAATTCTAAATAAGATGAAAGCGTCATTATTTTAACATAATAGAATAAATTATTAAAATCTACACTTGCAGAGGAGTCATCAAGAAAAATGTAAATTTGGAGTTAGCTCCTACCTACCCTTGAAGTGTTTGGTAACTGGAAATGTGTTGAACTGCTTTTCTGAATCTAGAATTAGCAGCTGTCATCAGTATTGGAAATATATGCCATGCTCTTATGGAAGCACAAAATGGCCTTTTCTCTTCATAGGGCAAAACAGAGGCAAAATGGGCAAAATAGGCAAAAAAGCAGGCAGAGTGTCTCCGTCAAGATTTTTCCCCCTAAAATTTCATTTAACTTGGCTAAATGATGTCTGCACCGTCTGTTAGTGCAGAACAGAAGGGCTAGAGAAAACAGCACATTTTCTTTGTCCCTATGCACATGATGCTGCTATTGATGAATTAAACTTAAAAGATCTATATTCTTCAAGGAACAGCAGGAGCACACTTTCCTGGACGCAATGTTAAGTTAATTTCTATTTTGACTTTAATTGGTGCAATTTTAAACCAGATAGTTTTGTACTATTATCTTTTTGAGCATGAGGTGTAAACTGAAATGATAAACAATGTTATTCATGGCTCTGAGTAGTTCTACTCTCCAAGGTTAACACATTTTTAGAAATGAATTACCATGATTGATGGGGTATCAAAACCTGATTCTTTTCATCTTTACACATTCCATGATTATGAAGCAGTCTAATTTAAGCCTTGTGTAGTCTGTCTTGCCTGCTCCTTGTGATGGTTGCACTGCATTTAAAAAAAAAAAAAACAAAAACAAAAACAACATTAAACCTCTCAATTTAATTGCAAAAGATAATTTTCCGTTACTGGTCTGTGCAACTTAAAAGGGCACTTCTGTCTTTGGAGGTAACAAGATATTTTGTCAGATTTTTAAATGAATGCATTATGCATATTAAGTAACCCATTTCACAAACTCTATTTTAGCTTGAATAAATTGGCTTCTAATTTAGCAAGACTGACTCTAGAGTTAGCATCTTTTTCTTTTATTTCTTTACTTTCTTTTTCATCTCTAGTAGGTAGCTTTAGGATGTTAGATAAGTGCCTTCTGAAAGCGAAAACAGTAAATATGCACTAAATAAGGAACAGCTTGCTCTGGAGTCTGAATTCTTTAGCCTAACGTCGATCCACTGAGTTGCCCCATTTCTCTCTGCTCAGCTGGACCACGGGTTTACCATCAAGAGATCAGGGTCTTTGGACTACTACCAACAACCAGGAATGTATTGGATAAGGTATGAGATGGTGCAGCACCAACAGTCAGTGTTTCCATGGCAACGTGCTGGCAGTCTCCATTAACCAGTTCCTTCAGTGGATAAACATGCTTTTTGATTTGTTATCCGGTCCATATGCTGCTTTATCAGTTTCGTTTTAATCTTGATTGAGATGCCACACCCCTTCATTCTCTTTCTTCACCCTTCCCTCACACCCACATTGCCAGCTTTTTCCTCATTGCACATGCTCAGTATCAATTTCCCCTATAATTAAAAGGACAGTGTATATAGAAAATGTACTAGATATGCTGAAGTATGCACCCTCCCCCTCCCTATTGCTTGTTAAGGCATCTGTTTCCCCTACGCTCCTGTTTTGAAACACAGGGAGCAGCAACAGGCTCTCAGCATATATTTTCCTCTTTTTCCATGTAAGTGGAACTATATACTGTCATTTTAAACCCACTGAACACAATCCTTACCTTAGATCGAACAATGCATTTACATAAAGCGGGCGGTAGAAACTCTCCCAAGTTCAATGAAATACAATGCATTGTATGTGCTGGTAAGCTTGTGTTTCTAACAATGCGTTCTTTCTCTTTTCTTTTTAAACCCCTTCTGATACCAATTTATTTTGATTTTTTTTTAATTTTTTTTTTTTTAATATTGCATGAGTCTTTTGAATATATTTTTCTTCATTGTGTAACTGTGCCAGGGTTGTTGTTAGATGGCTTGACCTGTATGACAAAATGGGACTCTGGGTGGGAGGGGTCTATTCTAGCTTGGGGGCAGGGAAGGATCCAGGTCTGATGGCCCACACAAGGCCCACACACCGCGATGAATCCAGAGCCCTGGAATTTCCATGAAGTGGTTATTTGCTGGCTTTTGTCCTTGTTCCTCACAACCTGCATTTTGATAGCTGGAGAAATTTTTACAAGTTTCTTCCAAAATCTGAGTTTTCTAGCACTGCAGTAATTGGAGCCTTTAAAAATTCATCTGTGAGGCGTTTGGAAAAACTCAGCAAATTAACTACATTAGTGAAACTGCAGAGATAGTCACTGCAAGTATTTCCGGTAAATTAAAACTCCCACCGTGGATCACTTCACTGAGTGCATGGATAGGGCTACAGCATGGTTTCCATAAAACCTAGCAGTTCCCTGAGCACACACTGGGGGTTAGGTATATTTTATATGGATGTTCTGGGGAAATAAAAAAAAATAATTAAAAAATCCTAATTTTCAAGCAAAAAGTAGAGAAGTAGTTCCCATCCGTCAGCTGAACACTGGCTAGCAAGAATTGAGAAACACTTTCACTCCAAGTGCTCGAGTGTGTAGCAGTACCTGTAATTCCAGCCTATCACACTTGTGTTGGTGGCTATAAACCTACCATTGCCTGCAAGATAATAGCAAAATCTGCTTGGTCTAGCTTGTCACTTGGCATCATACTTCCCAGGTTCCATCCCTATAATAGAGCTGGGAGACAGCAGAACAGTATAAGTGCTTTTCTGGTTTGGAGAAGGGGGGAATGGGCTCTGAGTGCCCAACTTTAGTGAGTGTGGATTTGATAGTGTTATACCAATTTTTCCTTTCTGCTTACAATAATGGCAATTTGTGTAAAGCAGACCTTTGTCAACTAGTTGCAAATTTAATGCCTCTGTAAAATGGGGGATAGCTCACGCCACCTTTATTTATCTTTCTGGAGTTGAATTGCTCCAGAAAGCTCTCCATGATCAGCATACACTCCTTCTCTGCTTTATTGTTTTCATTTAAAAAAAAAAAAAAAAAAAAAGGAAGAAATCTGTCTTTCCGTTTGTTATAAAACTGTGTTTGAATCTTTTAAAACCACAGCTTCGGGGAGGGACCACCAGGAAGAGGAGCCTATGATAAAAGTGAGGATCTCCTCCCAGATTGGCCTTGACTCAGTTTAACTGCATAGCCCAGATTTTGAAACAAACCATATACATTTTGAGAAGGTGGAGTGGAGACTCTAATTCTGAAATTTGGTATATAAATAAATGCTATATATAAATAAATGCTATATATTTTTTAAAAAAAAAGCGCAAAACAAAACCAAAAAAAACCCAAAAACCAACCAAACAAAAAAAAAAACAACCAACCAAACAAAAAACCCCCTATTGACTAAAGCACTAGTAATGGCTGCCAACAGCATACAAAATGACACATCCTTGAATAATGGGCTGGAGCAGATGGGCGATAATCTCTCTTATTCATACATAAACTGCTCTGTTTTCCAGCTGGGGGCAGTAACAACAATGTTTATAATTAGTGCTTTCTAAACAGAGCCCCTACTGTGGAAAGGCAAATTGGGAGAGCAGGGCTCGGAGGTGTAGATACTTGATTAGGAATTACTGTAACAGGGATACCTCTGAACAAGCACTGCCCAGTGTTCTGTCCTTATTCATCTCAAAGGAACAACTAACTGCTGGAGTGACCAAATTTTAGCTTAAATAAAACCATTTTAATGTACCAAGTGTTTACTTTTTAGTAGCACGAATGCAAAGCATATGAAAAGGCTCATCAATTCTTGTCTATAAAACAGTTAATTTATCACAGGCCCATGGAAATTAACCTGAATTCACAAGTACAACCAGGTCCCAAGGAGTATTTAATGCTCCCTTTGTTAGTGTTAAACTCTTCGTTTCTTCTCCAATCCTTTGATCACTTTCATCCCTAGCAGTCTTCTAAAATATCTTTTCAAATGGCACTGTTTCCTCCTTCAATCAACCTTAAAAACTTTTCCCTTTCACTGCCTAAAAGATTTTCCTATTCAAAGGGCCTCAAAGTCCTAATTTTCTATGCACCTATTCTGCATCCTGGTTTATTGCCTTTCAGTAGGATAATATGTACAAAAGTGAATTTTTTGAAATACTAAGATAATTTATTATGTACACTGATAGCTCTTGTAGCAGGTGAGAGATATGATGTCTGGAAAATCTTACACTGGTCCTTGAATATAAGGAACAAAATAACCACTGGGATCAGATCAGTAAAATCATTTGGACCCCAGACTGATACATGTTTTATAATTAGCCCACCTGGTGCTGTTGGGACATCAGCCCTGCAATCAGAAGTGCTGGAAAGGCCAAATAAGTGTCAGCAGGGGATGAGACCTGGAGGTCCCAGTTAAACACCCGCAGACTGCACTGCCCCAAGGTTGGTGAAACATTGTTATTAACAGCCAGGAAAGCCAGCCTTGGCGTAGGTAGGTAAAGTCGATAGTGCAATCACATCTTCATTCACCCCAAATTACTAATGTCAACTCAACTCAAAGACAGCAGGGATCACCCATCTCTAAGCAGAGATACTATGTTTGCGACTTCCTTTTTCTCCAAAGTCAGCCCATTCTCTGCTAGATCTCCTTGCAAAAAGGTTAAAGCAAATGCATTCATCTTTTATAATTTCTCTCTAGTGCAATTTAGCAGCAGTGACCACAAACAGTCAAAATGGCACCTTCATTGTTCTTCAGAAATATCATAACTGATAGATTTACTTTATTATAAGACACTTCTCTTTAAGATGTACTTAACTGAGGCTTTTAAGAGGGTTTTTCTGGCTTTCTTGTAACTAACCCAGAATATTAAAAGTATTTCAAACCTTCCCTTTAGTCCTGAGTGTTGCAGTGTCCAGTTCAGAGCCTTCTTCAGATGCTTTACCTGTACCTCCTAATGGCAGCACATTTGAAAGGCAAAACTTTACTTAACTTCTCAATGTTTTCTTTGACCATGAATTTCTTGCTCCTTCTGGTTTATATCTAAATCTTAACATTGTTTTAATCTGCTACTGACAGAATGGCCTGGATTTTCCCCCTTTTCTGGGCTGATTCTGAGCATCAAGGGAGCACCAGAGCGGTTGTAGCTAACATAGCAGGAAATGTTAGTATACATAATATTAATATATAAGTTTGCAATGTTAGCATATGTCATTTTCTGTATATCTACAGATACTCTATAAAAGGTAAAGGATCAAAATAAAACCCAGGAAATATATGGGAAGGTCATTAATGATATTATTCATGTAATGGTAATAGAAAGGAGATGAGTTGCGTTGGATGCTTAACATAATCATCAGTCCAGTCAATACTCAATTAATAAAATACTGGATTTTTAAAATACAGTTCTCACTGTCACAATTTTAAATGTATCTGAATAGCTCATTTAAAAATCAATAGTTCCATCCTCCATTTTTAGTTCCTAATTCCCACTGCTTTGCATCTGTCGCTTTACCCCTCTCCCAGGTTGATACAATTCATTTTCAAGTCAAAAGTTGCATGGGACTTGACATGGGACAAAGAAGTTGGGAATCAGTCTCGCTATCTGTAGTGCCATGTTGAATACCTTAACGCCCTTTGTAAACTGAGTATTGGTAAAAACAGGCAAACATCTAAACTCCTTTAAAATCTTTCTTCTGCTCTTTGACTAAGAAAACCATAACTGATTCACAAACTATAAATAAAATTCACCCATGCGAACAACTTGGCACTAAGTCTCTTCCACGTGTAATCAAAACCAGCTGAGGAATTGTGTTTCTAAAAAGGGGGGGATGTCAAAGAGTAAATACAAACTTAAATATAGCAATAGGAATTCAGCAGTTATATGCATAGAATACTTGTCTTTGTAATCACCCACCAATACAGTACAAAACATACATCAACTTGATTTGGTTTTCTTTCTTTTTTATTTTCATTTTAGCTAAGTTTCATGCCAGAAGTTACATGGTGTGCTAAAGCACTGGCCTTTTGTATTTGGAGGTCTAGGTTCAAATCCACTCGATTAATTTGTCTCCTCGATGTGGTCATTTGCACGTCTCCAAATCACCTTGTAACTTGATTTAGTTACAGCTTGTGCCTGAGGGGCAAAACTAACCTGTCTTTCACTCCTGGACTGAGGTGCATTGCTAAGTTTGAAGTACTCTCCAAACAGTGTCTTGAATCATGAATCGATCATATATATATATACACACGCATATATATATATATAGACATATATACATATATATGTATATGTATACAAACTTGAGAAACCCATGGAAAAATTAAAAAAAGGCTGCCTGGCTCATGCCACAAACATTGTTTAATGGTCGTTTTTACAGTAAGGAAACTGCTGATGCATATCTCAAGGTATTGAGGTCACTAGCCAGAAGCTTAAAGAAATAAGAAAAAATCACCTGGGTGTGAACTTTTAAATATGCGTGTACACATACATGTATATAAGAGAATGGACTGAAAGAAAAATACCTGTGTTTCAGTACGTATGTCTGTGTAATTCCACACACTAAACAAAGCAGCACAAAAATTGCAAACAAATTGCAAATATACTGCTGCAGAATGAAAGCGATTGTAGGGATAGTTTTCTGAGATTAATGTGTGAACAGCTGCATCCCCAGTTCAGTCTCCTGGCTGGTATGAATAATGGATGGGCTAAGAAGCAAAATGCACATTAATGTTCTTTTATTAATGAAATGAATATATATCTATATTTGGTGACCAGCAGTAAATTAAGGCAAGTGAAAAGAAAAACAGCCACTTCTCACATTCATAAAATGCAGTTCAATACAATAATTACTGACCTGACAGAAAATATCACCCCACAGCTAGAGTAAGGTGCTTCCCACTGCAAATCCAACACCTATATCAAAGCAGTTGTAATTTGTGAGTGTCTGTTACTAAACACAAGGTTCAACATTTTCCAAGGTAAAAAACTAATTTGCATGGCCCAGGAGTCTGCAGCATCAAGAGGTAGGAATCAGGGTAAAGACACTCCCTGTGGCAAAATCCTGGAAAAATGCTAACTACATCTTAGCATAGAGGTGACAGGAGCAAGGATTTTAAACTAATGCTACATTACTTCAAATTAAATGCATTTCCAAAAATGGCTTATTAACTGTTTGGTACAGGGTGTCAGGATTGCTAAATTTTGATGCAAAATGCATTAGTGCTTAATGAAGTGCTTCAGACCCAACAGCACCAAACTATTAGAGGCAATACACTTCTCTGCTGCTGGATAAGAAGCTCTACATTTCCTTATGTGGGTTGAAGGAGGACAGCTGCATATCTTTAATGAGAATGCTATCTTTACATTTTAGTTGCCATTGCTATCATACAGTGCTTTAAGTTCTCACTCTCTCACCTTAAGCCAGGGTAAAAAAATGTCAAAATGTGATAATGAAAATCTGGGATTTGCAGCCCTGTGAAGCGTAAGTGCACTTCAGATCCTCTTATTATTTATTGAAAGCGTAGCTTCAAGCTGAAGTGCCATAGAAATCCATAATGGACTGATTCATGCACCGATGAACCACCCAGCTGAATAGTAGGTGACATAATACATCTCTTAAACCAAGGCAATGTGTATAAGAGGCCTGTGCTACAAAACCAGTCAGAATAATGAAAAAGCTGATTTTTTGAACATACCATGTGGACAAGAGGGTACAGTAGGTGACAATTGCTTGTACAAAACACGTGCCCTCAATACTCAAATATATCTTACCATCTCTGCATTCCAAACCATTAATCTATTGTATTTTTAGATTCTTTAGAGGTAAAGTAACTTTAGAGGTAAAAAGTAACCATGACCTCATTAAGTGAAAAATAGTACTGTGTGGAATGTAGAATGGCAATACCACTCATCAGTGTATTAGACACTGGAAGTGCAAAACATAATCAATTGGGTAGAATAAGCCAAATCTTAGAAGCGCTGTAAGTGCTCTGTCTGTGGCCAGAGATGACCTGTTTTGTGGTTCTGGCATGTTAAATGCTAAAGGTTAGAATATAACCTGTATATTTTTGTTTTTGCTAGATATATACTTCCTTCTTTTTCTCTCTGTAACTTTATACATATTTATTCTATAAGTTCTTTGGGTGAGAAAGACTAGGACTGTCTCAGCCCAGGAGAGTAATCACAGCAATGCCCCTGAGTCTACAAGCGTGTCTTTGCAAAGACCAACTAAATTAAATTTGGTGGAGATTTTGGATAAAAATGTAACAAAACTCATAGTCTCTAAATATCTCAGGAAGTTTCTGAAGTATTAGGAAGACAGAAATAAGGTGCTGGATCAGGTGAGATCATCAGGATTTTTTTGCTTAATATTTTTAATTCTTGAGTCAGGAAGTGCCTTTACATTTATCTAAACAAATGCATTTAAACAGAAGCCCCCAAAGCTTCCCCAACAATACTAGCAAACTAGTATCTTGGGGTTTATTTTTTTAAAAATACCATTAAAAACATGTCCTTATATTATCTAAGTACTTTTGCAATTTTATTATCTTGTCCTTTAAAAAAACCCAATGTCCTAGGCTAAGTTTCAAAATTAATCTTTTATTCAAAGTATTCTATTCTGTGTAACTTATCTCATTTTAAATACCTTCAGGTTTTGCATATACATTTGCCATTCTCATGTAGCAGGTTTTAAAAATAAATTTTGAATTTAATACAAGTATTTTTATTTATTCAAGCAGAAATGTTTAACTTTCTCAGAGGAGAGTATCTATTAACACAGGATGATGTGATGTGGTTTAAACTTTAAATAAATGCTTATTTCCTGTGAGCATAAAAAAATCTTTTAAATGGAAATCTGTATTTTATAAAGTGGTAATATATGCCATTCTTTTCAATTTTCACACAGAATTGCATACTATATGCTGTATGTTCACTATGTATAAAAGATCTAGGTATTTTTCTGTTTCACATTAAAAATAATCAAAAACTGAATTGGTTCAAGGCTAAGAAACATAGAAGGCATTGAAAATACTAATTAGAGCTCTTGAGAGATGAGCAGTAAACAAAGAAATTCTCAGCAGACAAAAAGTGTTTCATTTTGTAGCAATTATTATTTAAAATATGGGGAAGAACTTATTAAAGGTAATTATTTTACCTGTTTAAAGTAGTGCTATATAGGTTCTAGACAAAAAAATAACAGTTCAGCCATTTAGCCTAACTTAATCTATTTGCTATAGTAGCTCTGTACTCTTGTCCATCTTTCCATCTCTGTCAGCATTATTGAATGCTGATTGCATTATTTTAGAGCATGGATTGCTATAACACTATTCTGCACCATTATGATGGATTTAGTTTTCGTCTTGTTTTCAAAAATATGTTGGCTATAAATACATCTCTGCTCTCCTTTGAGACTCAGACTATAACTGGTAAATTTTCTAGAGAAATCAGTCATGTGTGTCTCAATAGAACACAGTAAGTCCTTTGAAGCAGAATAACCTTTTGGCTGCATTCTTTTA
This sequence comes from Psilopsiagon aymara, assembly GCA_024733675.1. Classification (NCBI taxonomy): domain Eukaryota; kingdom Metazoa; phylum Chordata; class Aves; order Psittaciformes; family Psittacidae; genus Psilopsiagon; species Psilopsiagon aymara. The sequence continues at coordinate 89,862 of JANRGW010018340.1, read as the reverse complement.
AAAGGAGATTTTCATACCAGGGATAAATTTTACAAGCGTTACCAGTTAAACCTATTCAGTGCTCAAAGTTATATTTGCCTCCAGTAGTATGAGCAGATAATTGTTTGCATTTTGTGTGCCATCTTAGTAGCCTCTTTCTGTTTTGGTTTTTCCAAAAGAATCAGGAGCCATGTTTTAAGAAGGCAGCCCTGCTCCAGAAGGCAGTTAACTATGTGTCAATGTGCTCTTGCTGAATCAAGGCCATCCTGCTGAACTTGTAATTTTACAGTGTTTTTAGGGACTGCAGTCTAATAACCCATATGTAAATACTCCAGAAAAGCAGAAGAAGGGATGTGGCTGGGAGACAACCATCTTATCAAGACTTGCATTCTCAGTAGTTGCAGAATGAGCAAAAAATAAAGCCCATGAGGAAAACATCCTTCTTTCCCATTCCTAGATCCTCTAGATAGACCTAGATAAAATTAGAGCAGTATTTAATGTGATAGACCTCAGTCATCAGGAGGAGACAGGTGGTCAGGCTAAATGGGTCTTTCCATCAGAATTAAGCATTCTCCCTAAGAACATCCATAGAGCAGCATGAGAGGGTGTCAGAGAGCTGGGCTAGCTCCCTTCAGTGTTTGTTTTTCTATGTTGTCTGACAACTTCATCACAATTCATCTTTTTTACCAGATTGCACTGACTTGAACATGGGTAAGCTTGGATCAGCCTTCATTAGGTCAATTCAAAAACAAACAAGTATCTCTGCCTTGCCTGTAAAAGCAGATATATATGTTGAGAAAGCTGGGGGGAAGGTCATTTGGTATTTGGCTTGAAATTTGAAGCTATTAAAGGATGAAATTAATAACATCCAGAAGTAGAACATATGGCATCCATATATATGGTACTGTATCTGCTTGATGATGTCACGCTACCGCTTAAGGTTTGGGAATTGCACTTTCTAAAGCATTTAGCTATGTTGTGGGCTCAGGCTTTCAGACCTGAATGAGACAGAACAGGTTTAATTTGGTCTGAACACATAAACTCATGGTTTTCATTAGCTTTGCATTTCACACACAGCCTAATTTCATTTATTCTTATTTTATGCCCCTGCCAGACCACCGCTCTTGATAAGGAGAGGCAGGTTTTCCGACGAAGACGCAACCAGGATGTGAGGGGACGTTATAAGGAACAGCAAGCTCCACCTGAACTCAACTCCGAATCGGAAGACTATTCACCAAGTTCATCCGAGACTGTTCGCTCACCTAACTCGCCCTTTTAATAAAACACTTTTACTCAAAAGTCTTGGCTTTAACCCTTTGAGACCCTGAAAATCCTTCAGACCTGTGTGAAGTGATTACAGCTTATCTATCCAGCAGTAAACACTGGGATGGTGGAACACAAAAGGGTGCTCACAAAATCTTTGTAAGAATAATTTCCTAATTGATTGAAATACTTGTTCTATCCTTAGATTGCAACTTGCTGCTAATATGATCCTCAAAGGGTTAAGGCTATTTTGCTTTTTTATTTAAAGATAGAAGCAGTGAATGTTTTCATCAGTGAAGCTAGGAACTGCAGTATGTAATTTTAGCACATGTTAACCCTCTGAGTAAACAATCAGCTTAAATCTTGACAACCCATATTAGTGCTTTTTTTGGGGTTTTTTTTTGCGTTTATACACACATATCTTTTATAGTACCCTAAAGTTCCTTGCCTGTTCCTGGCCAAATCAAATGCATTATTGCTTAGGGGTTATAAATATAGGCTTTAAAAATGAAAATAAAATTAAACAAACAGTATATACTATAGCAGCTCTTTCTAAACCTGCATCATACTTCCACAGACATGACTGTTGTTGGAGGATATTATGCAGGCTAAATGGGAAATTCAGTTTAAGATGGACTCATAGTTTACAGAATATGACATGATGATGGCCACAAAAGGTTGCTTCCATATTGTTTGCTGCTAATGGCAATGCAGAGTCTTGGGAAATGGCTGGAGGACACGTTCTGTCATTTGATGGTATGTAATGATCTAGCTGAGAAGTTCCTGGTTCCTTTGCCTCACATTCAGAAATGTCATTTTTAAAGTTTTACATTGAATAACACTTAAAATAGCTAAAGTACTTCTAAATCTGGGGAAATATAAGTAATTTCATATATATGTAAAGTGTAAACTGAATTAGCAAAAGTTCTGTCTTAGAATGGACCAACTAAAAATGATCACCAGTTATATTTGTAATATTTAATAAAATGTGCATTTACATAGAGTATACACATTTCTGGTTTGTTAAAATCTCAACACAGCATTATAGCATTTTATTTAACCGTTATCCTAATGTTGGCTTTCATAGAAATATTACACTCTGTAGACTTTTGCTTCAAATGTGATTATTTAAAAGAAGAAGTACAAAATTACTCAGAATATCACTTGAATGAAAAAGGCAACTTCCAAACTCCAATTCTAAAATAAAAAAATGTGAATTTTATATTCGTTTTTATTACTCATATAAAATGGACGTTTTCTGCTAGAAAGTTAAAATTTTCTCACAGTGTTTTAAAAAGTAACATAGATGAGTTTGCCTCTCTCTCTCTCTCCCCATATCTCTCTCCCTGCTCTTTTTCTCTTTTCCTTTCAAATTATACCACTAGAAATATCAATATGCTGCCCAAACAGATAAGCAAACTTTTCTGATCTTGCTAGGAAGTAGAAATAAATTTTGGAGGAACAGGGCAAGTTGCCTACAGAGTCACTTCCATTCAGTTGCATTTCCTCAAGGAACTGTCCCTAAGAGCAGCTCTGACAGCGGATGTATACCTGCAGCTTGCTGGAGCTAGTGTAAGGCTCTTTTGCATTCCTAGTTGGAAGTATAATTTGAACTGTATATCAAGAAACATTGAAATTCTTTTGTTTCTCCACCCTCTGAAGTGCATCTTTCATTGCCTCATCATGAAAATTTATATACTAAAAGCTCTAAATTTTTTAAACACAGAAATTTCATCTTGTGAATCTTCACATAAGTGGTACAGACATTTCATACAGAATGCTTTTAAATTCACAGTGTTAATAATCTAGAAATGAGACGGTTGGTAGAAACTAGATCTCCATATTTCCTTGGTAGTACAGAGGGATGAGCATTTCCAGATTTGATTCATCACACCTATCATGGGCACGCATTTTAGGAAGGACTCGTGCTTTGATTCACCTATTGTTCTCCATTGATGGCAGAAGAAACTGCTGGTGAAAGCTTATGTCAGACACCAAACTTCAGATTATGAGTTTAGTAGAATGAATCTCACCCTGTCATTGAAAGACTCTGATCTCTGAACATACATCCATTGGCAGAAGGTCTGTACACAGCCTCTGTTACTGAAACCTGAGTCATAACATTTTAACCCAAGTGAAGCAAATAAGTGTCTTGTTGGAGAACTCCATAGGGGGAAGAGGTGAAGGGATAAGGAAACTGATATACAAAAGTTCTCATATTTTAGGTTTTGGGAAAGGGCTGCATGTGGCAGATCTGTGCCCAGCTGGTCCTAGAGTCACAGCAGAGAGAAGACCCTTGGTAGATAGGGCACAGCCACTGCCACTGTGATGTTATTGGTTGTAGTTTGATAACATTTGGATAAGACAGGTATTATTTTTCCATAGTGTCAAACCCTCAGCCAAGGCAAAGCCTCCCTTGCCACTTACCTTCATCAATTTACTGTAGGTCAGATTTGTTACATGTTCTTCCAGCATTGCTCTTTCCTCATTATATCACAGCCTTCCCTTTAGGAGAGATACAACACAGCTATGTAAATGAAAGAAATATATTTGGTAATAAAAAAAAGTATCTATTAATACCACATGCTACTTGACGATTGGGAAAATTTGGCAGTTTTAAAGCAAAGGCTGATGTTCATTCTTCTTAATTAGAGAGGGAAGCAAGGACAATAAAATAAATATAAAAATATGCTTCACCTTATGCATGCTAAATACTATTCAAAAACCCATCTGGGATTTTCCTATCACCTTTGTTTTGGAATACAGGGTTATCATTAAAATAAGATGTTTGGCTCCTTCATCTTACACCGTCTTGTACTACTTAAAATGAATATAAAAATAATCCTAGAACCTGAAAACCCTATTCTTCCCCAACATCTTACATGTTTCTGATTTTTGGTTCATGTTTTATGAACTTAACTATAAAAATATATTTTTTCTTGTTATTTTTTAGGCCTGTGAGAAGTGAGTTTCAAATTGCTGATAGCCTCGTTTTTAGGCTTCAAGGACAGGCATCTGAATATTTAAACTGGTCTTAAAGAGTTTTCAATGATGTTTTTCAATATATCCATGTATCCATATACAGTTTTAAATATAGCCATATACATATGTGTATAAGTGTATGGTTTCATGGAAATAATAATGGTTCAGGCTTGTTTGTCAGTGACTGCCCTTTTTTGTCTAACCTCTGAATTCCTGGGGGTAAGTGAAGACAGAAAATGTGGCCCTAAAAATACTTGAAACGCAAGTGAAAACAAGAAATCAAAGATAATAGACTATTTCTAATGTGATAATCTGTGAGAGCAGAGAGCACATAGCACAGCGTGGTCATTTTACTATAATACTATAATGCATATCAGTCCTCCTGACTTCTTCTTTCATTTCCATTTTGAATCATTGCATCGTATTGTTGCTACATGTGACAACAATTTTTTTTTTCCTAATGCATATTACATATACAAGGCCAACTTCCTCCCACAAAGCCTGAGTAGTTAGCTGAGATGAATGGCAGTCCTGGTAGGGAATGTCTATCCCCAGGGAGACGGAGAGGAGCAATTCCAAAGGGTGATTCAGGTCATCTAATATTCGGTCTCTGGAGATGCCTGACAATCCGATCCTACAATTAACAAAAGTGTGGAACAGGATCACTTCCAGATTAAATCCTCTCAATTAAATGTAAGTAGGATAATGTGGACTCCAACCTAAGTGCAATATTTTAGTGAGCTTATATTTATTCAGTGAATAAATTTTGAAGTGAAAATGTGGTACTGATAGGTGATAGCACAGGATTAGTTAAATGGCACCGAGCTGGGCATTGTCTCATCTAAATGTGTCCATCTAATAGTTAAGCATCAAATCTAGGGCAATCATCTAGACTTCCCGTATAGTTGCAAGAGACTGGCTTCTTCAGTGGATAATTAAAACTCAAAAATGGATGAATAGCTCACTAGGTGAGGTGTCTAGCTGAAATATATTTAGATCATGATTCATTAAGTCATGACATATAAATTAATATTTCTGTAAGTTATCATTTTCATAACTTTAATGTACAAAAAATATCCAGAAATCCAGAATACTACAGTTTTACTCAGAGGGTTAACAGAAAAGCACTAGGCATGCTGATTACATTGGTGTATCCAAACTGCTTTGCTTTTTTAGCCAGTGTTTGCTGATTTTTTCAGAAAATTCTTGAAAAAATTCAAGTTTGAAATAATTTGTGTTGTTGTTTAAGGAATTTCTATAACCAAATCTTATTTTTAGCTTAACTTATAACAGGAATAATATGTATCATTGATGCAGTGTAAGTCTGTAGTTATCAATTTTATTAATTCCACAAGTGACTCCAGAAATCTCTTTTTTTAAATACTTACTATAGAGCTTACAATGGTGGCATAGGTGACTGAGCCTGTCTTTCTTATAGGTAAACAAACAATATTGTAATTTCAAGAAAGTTCTAAGAATCAGCTTTTCAGTTTGATAGTGTACTAGTTAGGGGAAAGCTATCTCATGACATGCATTGTGTAAATCATCTTTGTAGATGAAGATTGTTCATATTAATGAACACATTCTTTTTCCTTGACATTGTAGCAGAAACTGTTTACTTGTTAATGAACAACCAATACATTAATTTGCTTCAGACTGTTAGAGGGGAAAGTGAGATTCCAGTCATTTACAATGTTATTGCTTTACAGTAGCCCTCATCTAATTTAAATGTGGTGCATACTACAATAAGCAAAGCCAAACCTGTGAATAAACTCCTGAAAAATCCTGGTGGGTCTTTATTCAGTTGGATACTCTCATACAGTAGCATGTGGCAGCAGGAAGGCTTTCAAGAATCATTGAAATGAAAGCGATATATCCACAAATAAGAGCTAAATTGCAATCCTTTCCCTATGGGGCATATATTTTAAAAGAAAAGGAAAAAAAAAAAAAAAGAAAGGAAAGATTGGCTCAGAAGTTTGCAGTGCTACTATACTACCACAGGGCAAGTACATTAAATCATTGTTATTTGCTAGCCTGGAGAATATGTTAGAAAATGGCATCTTTTTTATTTAGTTTAGATAGTGGGCAGGGAGAGCTTTCTTAATATTACTGCAGTGGCTGCTAGTGCTGCCATGGTTAAGGATGTGTTAGTATTTCTATTGTAAACTCTTACTCTCAAAGGTTTTTAATTTGATTGTAGAATTTTGCTTCAGGCAGAAACTTGGCATATAATTTTTCAGCTCAGAATGTTTCTTTTCCTAAAATATGAGGGAAATCAGCTTGACCTCTTTGACATTTATTTTCTAAGCGTACACAACACTGACATACACAGACATAAAGGCAGTTTTTATGCAGCTCACTTCAGATGTGTTCCATTTTCAAGCATATCTCACAGGTCTTAACTACAAAGGTGACAGCTCAGAACTTTTGGGCATTTCGAAAACGAGGGAAAAAACTCAGTGATCAAGAGCAAAAATGTTCCACATGTGGAAAAGTTTTATTTTGATGTGACAAGCATTTAAAGTCTGTGCAGTAACGGGTAGGTATGTACACCCTGCTGAGTGCTCATATAATTCCTAAGTCCACTAGTTTAAGTAATTTGTTGTAGCAAATGCTAAATGCGAGTATGCTGACTTTCCCTGTAAGACTGGGAGAAGAAGCAGTTTCATCTTGTATCTAAGAGTAGCACCATGGACAAAGCTGACATTACACCAACAAAAAGGGTCCACAAGAGAAGAATCAAAGGAACATGTTTACTCTTAAGGGGAAAAAAATTGTCTGAATAAGACAGGTTGAAAGCTCACACCGAATAAGACAGGTATTTAAAGTGGTTTTAAAAGCATAAGTATGGAATAATTTGAAACTATGAAAGTGCAAGGGAGGCATGCAGTGTAATGAATCTATGTGCAGAGCCAATCACCTACTAATCTGGAGCAAATTTACAGCTACAAACAGGCATAATTAATGTACAACTCAAACACACCCAGCGGCAGATGGAATTGAAATCCCAGTTCTTTTAGCAAACATAATGCAGACCTCTTCCTCATATATTCACTAAATGAGACCGTGTGTAGCTTTTTGAAGTAGTGTTACACACAAGCTAGTGGGGAAATTAGGTGTTTAAAATATGACTGCAAATTAATTGTTTTTAATGGGAATTCTGCAGCATGTGTCTATCTCAATGAGTTCTTTTGGGAAATGACAGCTTTCAAAAAGTGATGTCTATGCATTTTATAACTGTTTGTATATATACTTGAACAGTCCACGCTAAACAGAATTCAGTTGCTATACTGAGGCTTTGTTTTACCTGCCGTTTTCTGCAGCAGGGTGAAAGGAAGGAAAAAGAGTATCCATCAAATAGAGTTCATGAAATGACCCACCTGTGGAGGAGATGTCTTCCTTATCCTTATTATTGATTGACTTGAGCGATGAACCACAGCAC
>JANRGW010018340.1:64013-77668 GCA_024733675.1 Psilopsiagon aymara | reverse complement strand
GGGGGGGGGGGGGGGGGGGGGGGGGAGTAAAAACAATTAACAGCTTTACATCAAAGAACCAACCAAATCTTATCATTATTCTCCTGTTTGGGCAACAGGCAGATAAGAAAGGTAAGACCCAGATTATGTCCAGCTGCTCATTCTGAAGTACAGGTATACTGCAGTCTAGGCTGATAAATCACCTAAATGGAAACCTTGGTAATTCACTATTCATTTCCTTTCATGGAACATGGGGCTTCGTTTTGTTATTTTCTATGCAATTGCCACATAGTCAAATCTATGATACCATAATGTTCCAGGATATCTCCCAGACTGGTATCCTTTTATACCAGCTCTTGGTATGCACTGGTGACAGACTTAATGAATGACATTATAATTATAAAGTTAAACTTTTAACACTGAGTCAGTTTCCTGTTTTCAGAGGTTGCTGGATTTTTGATCAAAACCATGAATTTGCATGTATTTGTTTGAGCAGACACTGAACTTTGAAAAATAGGATGTTTAATTATGCAATGTAGTTAAAAAAAAAAAAAAAAAAAAAAAGGAAAATTCCTGGTCCAGATCTTCTCAAATCACCTACACAGAAAGAGATCAATTTATTCTTCTGTTAGACACCTGAAAAGATATATCCACTGACCCTGAAAATATCTCTCTCTCTATTCTTGGCCACATCCATAATCTTCCTTTCTTAATAGCTGAGAAGAAAGTCATAATTAATATGCCACTAGAGAGTTTTCATTATTTCTTCAGAATTACCTCTTAATTTACTAGACTAACCTGATTAAGTAATAAATTTGTCAGTTCCAGTTTTTCCATAAGAATATCTCATTTTTGACCAGCTGATGCTGAATTAAACTGCAACAGAAGAAGACATTTTGGCCTAGATTTTGTGTGTTAAAAATTCTTTAAAACCATCTTCTTAATACACACCTAATTATTGAATTCTGCAGAGCCCCACAGACCCTCTTTACCTGCAGACTTTGCAGCCACTGAGCTGGAAGCAAAGCAGTGTCATGGCAAGCTCTTCCTGTTCTCTGACAGCTGCTACACAAAGGGAGAAAGGGTGTTGTTGACCACAGTCCTGCTGCTATGGCACAGCAATTTGGTTGTTTACTGAAATGCTGTGTTGAAGTGCCACTAAATATGTGCAATCACTCCCCTGCACAAGCAGTCCCATTGGCTGGAGGAGGATAAGATTCTGGGTTACTTTCTCTCCAATATAGGTCAAATTTTCTGTGCATCAATAAAGAACACCATCCTTCCTTCACCAATGTGTAGCAAAAATGCTTTGTGCTGTTTCTGTGTTCATTGTTTGAGAATTGTGGACTTTTCCCTTTGGTGTTTTTGTTGTTACTAAGAAAACACCTGTGGGTAATTAGTTATAATATTTTCTTCTATTTGTGAGTCTGTGGTGGATCAGAAAGTGTCATCCTTTTCTCTTTACATGTCAGGAGAAACTAGTTCATATTCACTACAGTCTTCCCCATTTCACCTAAATGGATCAGTTAAGTAGCTAACTCACTGACTGCATGTATTAATGTGCTTAGTAGCCTAATTTTTGTAAAATATGTAGTGGTTGCCATTAAAATGTCAACCTTTACCCCTTATAGCAGCTATACTAGGAAGGAAGACTTTAAGATTCCTGCCTGTGACTCAAAGTTGATGGCACCATAATTGCCATGGGCGGAAATTTTCTAGGGCCATTAGAAAGGTTCAGTGACTGGCTCTGTGGTTGTATGGGAATGTAGACTGGCAGAAACTGGTGCCACTGGTAAAACCCTGAGAGAAGGCTAAGAACTCAGTCTTAGGAGCTGGAGTGGGATGGAGACTGGTATACATATTTTTATATGTATAAAATGATAGATGGAGAAAGCTAAACCACAAATAACCATGTGGCACTGAAATTCCTAGAGACCAGCAGTTCACAAATCAAGAGAACATACCCAGTGAAGAGTGATGAGCTGAAAAGGAGAGCACAAAAACCTGACACGCCATGAACCAAGCAAAACTTTCCAGACTCCAGGATTTTAGTGACTCACAGTCTAAAAGGTTTGGCGGTGCAGGAACCAGTGAGGTCTGGCCAGCTGTTCTGGCTGTAGAGCATTTCATGGTGCGCAAGCGTGCAAAATCATACAGTGATGGTGAAGTGCAATGCTATAACAGGAGAAGCAGTCCATACCAGAGTGGGAGCAGGAGCTGGTTGTCCCAGCTCCCCTCTTTGAAGGACTAAACTTCATGCTTTCTGCTTGATTCCCAAACCTGTGGATTTTTTTCTGTTAGACCAAATGAAGAGGTGACAGCTGCTTTTGTTTTAAACCTCCTCTTTGCAGCTCTGATGTTATGTCTGTACTTCAGGGTTATGCTCTGCTCAGGGAAGACTTCACAGCAGCTGGTGGAGAGGAAATGCTGAAACGCATCAAATGAATGGAGGCTTTAAGAAGTAAAGCTCTAATGGTGAGCATGTGCAACCCTCAGTGCCCAGAAACTTTTCAACTTGCCCGAATCACAGGAGCTGTCTCTGACACCAGTGAGAATCATCTGAGTGGCCAATTTATGTCCTTGCAGCAGAGCACAGAGGTACTAGGGCTCTTCAAATACACAACAGGAAAATGAGTTGTCAGTTTGAACAGCCAAGGCCTATGTGATGGCCAAGATCTGGATTATTTGTTAATTTTTAGCTTGAAAGCTGTTCTTCAGAAAGGTGATGGTCTGTGCTGAGAGGCGGCAGACAGCTCCTCTGGGAGCAGTGCAGGCTGCTCCGCTGAGCCATGGAGTGCACAGAAACAGAGAAACTGCTGAAAACAGCAAGGAACAGTCATGGCCTGATCTCAAGAATGGTGGAAAGATCAGCTGGAGGAACAAAATGGGCTGGGCAGAGCTTGCTACAACCAAAACCTCTGGAGTTGGCTGAGGCAGAGGCGGAGTCAAAGGAACTATCTGCAAGGACACAATGGGCAGTAGGAGGTGTGTTGATAAACACTTTGCATTTCTATTCTGTCTGCCATAATCACTCTGAGCTTAAAACAAGTTGGCTGGCCCATATCCAGGCAGTTCAAGGGCTTCTTCTGGGGCCTTCTTCCTGAAAAGACTAAGTTTTGGTGGGGCCAGCTCAACACTGTGTCTGACTTGAGACAGTGACATTCAGGGAGACCTTGGCCCTCTTTAAATGTTTGCATGTTTTCAAGCCCTTGAGCCCCATCCTTTCTCTGCCATTCTAGAGGCTGGGTGCCACAGCCAGCTCAGAGAGAAGAGCTCCCAGCTGCCTGCTTTTCATCTCAAAAAAACACAAAATAGATCCCGCAATGATTTTACAGCTAGTTTTCCTTAGACATTATTAGTCTTATGAAGAAAAGACTGGGGGGGACCCCAAATCCAAACCCCTGAATATTTTGCAGGTCTTTAATATTATTCCTTTAAAGAGGTCCACACAGGCTGACTATGCAAGTGACACTGTTTTGAAAGCTAGCTTATGTGACAGTTCCTTGGCCAACGCTCATCAATCTGAGGCAGGAAACCAGGTGACGCACTGTGAAAAGCTGACCCTGCTGTTTGTCCCTGTGCCATATGGCAGCAGAAGCTGCTATTGTTCTTTGGCACTCAGAGCCCCAGCCTACTGCTGTTTACAGAAATAGTGCTTCAGCTCTGGCCAGTAATGACGTGCACGTGTCAGATGACAATGCTGTAACCTGCAGTAACCTTGTAAAGCTGGGGCACAGCGCGAACACTGGGGGAACAAACACACTGTAGCATTTAAGTAAAAAACTTTAAGTTTGATGTGGTTTAATTTACTGGAAATGAGTAGAAAGAATTCTGTTCTGTTTCTTATAGGAGAAATTTGTCTGGAAAGAATCACATCTCTGTTTGGTCTGGGCCACTGGCTTTATCACAGTGAATCCACCCCATGTAGAAATGTTATAAGCCTCTCAATGTTCTTTAGTTCCATTTTTAAATTCTTTGCTAATTGTACCTTAAACTATTTCTCTTGTTAGTCTGATCTTTAACCCAAAAACCTTTTGAGTAATTCTTTTTTTCTTGTCATCCAGCTTAAACCTCATCTTAAATTTTAGTTTATGTCTGCTTCCCTTTTCTGCTTTTCCTGCTGAGCTCTCAGGTTTATAGGCTGAGTCATTCCTGCTTGAGGTTTCTTCCCATTCTTTGCTTTGTTCTGCTAACTTAAGCAGTATGTTTCTCTTTGATTCAAGAACTTAGAATTTAAGAAACTCTTATTATCCTCACTATTTGTTTTCCCACTTCATCATGTATCTAACCTACCATGTATTTCAACTCCCCTTCAGCGGCCTCTATTGTTTTTTTAAGGAAAAACTGTATCTACGATGTAAATAATCCAGAGGTTGAAAAGCAAGCTCTTGAATATTAATGTTGCCTTTTTATCTCCAGGATGACAGACTGTCAATATCCTTTCTGACAGTAGATTACCATCCACTTCATCTTGACATTAATCATACTAATTTGATGACTTTTGTTTATGTGTTCGCTTGTTTGTTTGTGTAGTGAATCTTTTACCTCTCTTCCCCTTCATACTTTTTTTTTTATTGCCCTTTTGATAGTTGGTGGATTAACTAGACAACAAGTGTTCCCCTGACTTCCAGTTTCTTTTTGGAAGCATAATAAGGTGGTAACACAGACTTTGGAGCATTTCATTCTGTTCAGAGTTGTGTAATTTTGCATGTCTTCTCCCTTGGTGCCCCTTTTTCTGCCTTCTCTAAAGTGTGATTTAGTCTTCATGCCTAATCTGAAGCAGTGGACAAAAGCTATTTTGGTCCTTAATCCAGTCTGAGCAAAGGATTGCTTTCCCTCACTAATGTTCTTTAATAAAAAATAGAGCTGTAATCCCTGTTTTGTGATCTCCTGATGTGCAGCAGGTCAGAGCACCTACTCATAGTTAAATGAGTTTGCCAACAAAATACGATTTCCTTACAAAGGGAAGGAAAATAACTAAGCTGTCGAACCTTTCTCCGCAAAGGCAAACAAATAACTGATGAAACCAATTCTTCTTTGCTCTAAATCACCTACAAAGCTCAGAGTTGGAGATTCATTCCCCCATTCTCATTGTCCTTTCTCAGATCCATACATAGTATGCACCTCATCTTTCTCAGTAGAAGTTCAGGACCAGTCACCCAAAACCCATTCTGCTGCTTCACTGTGATTGATTGCCAGCTTTCCTGGACAAATATTAGTAATGAATTATATACAGTCAGCATGCAATAAACATGTAGGTTTCTAAGTGCAAAATGATGGAGGAAGCAAGTCAATGAAAGATGTTCCTCACCAAGTCACACCAAGAAACTGTCAAAAGGAGGGGGCAAGAAGCTCAGACTGCATTTAGCCACAGTTCTTTAGCCCCCAATTAAGAACAGCAGGTGACTCCTAATGTAACACTCTTTAAAATAGTAACTACTAACACACTATAACTAATCCAAGAAATTACAAGTAAAACACAAGAGCAGACTGGAATTTATATAATATTGCTATATTTGGGAAGCAACCTTTATTCTGCTTATGAGGGTGAACAGCCGCTCTCCTACTTCAGGTACAAAAAGAAGCATTTAAGGGTGAAAGTTGAAGCCAGGTGAAAGTTGAAGCCAGTCTATTATTTAGGATGTTTGAAGGGTCCGTTGGCTATAAAAGTTGAGCTAACCATTAAAAAGGAGGCATGGGCAAAGGCAGAAACTGTCATCTCATCAGGAGGTAAGTAGCAAATCTGATGAATAATGAAAAGAGGGAACTCTCTCTTTTTACTTTGGTGTAAGCAGATTAAGCATGTTTTTTCTTTTATATTTTTCTGCCTACATATTTTCTAAACATTTGTGGATGTGATGTCTCTTTTGAATATTATGAATAAACGCATGTTTGTGTCTTTGCTTAGCCTGAAGTGAGGGGATTGCAGCTGGTTCACACTTGTGTCTCAGGTCACCTACCAGCAGCAACAAAGCGCTCCTTTCCCTGGCCCCCTTTCCTGCACATTGTCCACTGCATCTAAGGGATCCAACAGATCAGGCCCATCTGAACCACATGGGGAGCTAATACAGGGTTCAGAAAAGACAGAAGTATCTTCCAGCTCTCCACAGGGGAGGCAGAGGCTTCCTGCCTTGCTGAAAGGTGTCATAAACATCCTTCTGGCTCAGGTATCATTGTGGCAGAGAGTGTTTCACTGGGAAACGGAACCAAGTTTTTCTGCATCATGATAGTAAATTTGTTAAATGTCTCAAAGCAAAGCCATACTTTGAGTCCAGCCTGCATGGACATGTAGGTTGCCTGGCTAAGGGAGAAAAAAGACCCACAGGAGGCAGGGTATGACAGCACAGCTTGGTCCAGGCCTGCACCAAGCTGTGCTGTCTCACTGTGGGAAGGTCAGACTTTGGTATAGGCTGAAGAAACACTGACCAGTTGTTGCTGCTGCTAAATAAATTGATGCTCCACAGATTTAACGAGAGGCCTCCAGATGCAGAGGTGCATGATGGTCCCTGAAGAGGCTCTGTGGCCTGGCAGTGAGAGAGGTCTGACTGGTCCATGGGGCAGGCGCATGGAGAAACACAGATCAGCACCATGTGTGTGTCTACATTGGAGCCCGTCAGTCCAATCTGCATTTGTAGTCCATGCAGGGAAACAGGCACTTACAAGACATAACTCTTCTCATCCCAAAGTGTCATGGGCTTAAATCACAACACAAGGTCAAATGAATGCTGTATGACTTGCTTGGGTGTAAACATCTGTAAGACTGCCCATGGCAGAGGGTTGGAACTAGATGATCTTAAGGTTCTTTCTTACCCTAACTGCTCTGTGATTCTGTGATTACATGGGAATAATCCTTTCCAATTTCTCTGCTTTGGCCCACTATGTTGTTTACCTTCCAGACACCTCCATGATGTTCCCATAATGTTTTCTCAGTGGCAGAATTCCTCTGTGTTTCTTGGTGTCAGGTGTTGTGGGCTCAGTGAACAATCAGATGGAGCCTGTTCAAACCACCAATAGCTGAAATCTTTATTTCAGTATTAAAGTCATTTTGCACCCTCAGATGTGATATCATTCAGCAATTGCTGCTGATTATTTAGATACTAACAGGATTTCCTAAGCATTCAGTCAGCCATGGTAAAAAAGCAGGTAGTACAATTCCTTTTCTCTCTGTCTCTGAAACAAGTCATGCACAAACCCAGAAGAGGCACAGCAAGTGGTACAGCTATTTTGAGGTCAGGAGACAGTACAATGTCCAGGGGGCAATCAAGGCAATGAGAAAGATGTACAGCGATGCCATAACTCTGCCAACAGGTGTGACAGGCATGGAAACACTTTGGTTACAAAAGACAAAGGAGACACATCTTGAGGTCTTAGATCTTCTCCTGAAACCCTTCCTGCAAGCACTTCTGACAGGGCAAAGGTAAGCACCAAAATCTTTGAGTGCAAGCTTCTGAAATGAAACATGTTCTGAATAAGTCCTGGTAAGATAACATAATGACCTTGCAAAAGTCAAGTACCCAACAGCAGTTTTATCTTTCTGAATTGTATTGGATGGGTTGATAAAGAATGCATCCTTCCTGTACAAATACTGCAATAATTTCTGGCTCTCCAGCACTGTCACTAAAGGTGGAATTATTTCTTATATCTTTAGGGCTATTTCAATTAATTTTAATTTTTTTCCCCTGTGATCTTGTTTGAGGTTGTGGCACATCTTATAACCTGGCCCTGCAAAAAGAAATAATATATATCTTCTTCTAACAGTCCCTTACATGGCACTTTTCTCCAATAAAAACAAGGCAAGAAATCACTAAATGAGAGCATTTCAAAGACCTTTAGTCCATCTAATCTAAGGTATACTTTAGTGGAACATATATTTTCCTGCTACAAGCATCCAAGGGAAAGGGTATTTGTGGTATAATCTAATGACAGCCACAAAACCTACAGTTTTGGGGGCTGGAAAAGCCATTCCAAGGGAAGCACAACACCACCATAATATTGCTTCCTTCACACCTTTCTAATCTGGTATCCCATGGTGCTGGGGACCATTGCCTGAGCCCCAAGCTGACATTAGCTTTAGGGTTAGATTTCAGAAAGCCACAAATTCTATAGCTCCAGGGACAGTGGGGCTGGAAATGGCGCAGCCAGGGGAGCACTGCACTGCACCAACATTTTTGCCTCCACATGTTTCTAATCTGGGCCAGCCACAGTCCTGGGAACCTTGGCCTCAATCAAATCTACCATTAGGGTT
Organism: Psilopsiagon aymara; assembly: GCA_024733675.1. Lineage (NCBI taxonomy): Eukaryota > Metazoa > Chordata > Aves > Psittaciformes > Psittacidae > Psilopsiagon > Psilopsiagon aymara. The sequence goes on along the minus strand of JANRGW010018340.1, from coordinate 69,444 downwards.
AGGTTAGGGTAAAGGTTCAGAGAGCAACAAAGCTCACAGATGGGGTTGGAAAAGGCATGCCAAGGGGGGCATAGCACTGTACCAGTGTTGAAGCCTTCACAGCTTCACAGCCACCCATGGTGCTGGGGCTCTGCTTCAGCCCCAAGCTGCCAATATCATCAAAGAACCACAAAGCCTACAGCTCTAGGAACACTGGGTCTTGCCGTGTTTTGCAGGGGAGTTAGAACTAGGTGATCTTAAGGTCCTTTCCAACCCTAACCATTCTATGATTCTATGATCTCAGTTGTAAGTGCCTGTTTATGGTGAACACTGTATTCTTAGCCCCTCAATTTAAATGTTGGCTTGTTTTCAGAAACATCATGTTTAGCAATCCACTAAAAAAGTTTTGCTTGAGAACTGTCATACTGCAACTTTTTTGAGATAGAAAGAGGAAATAATTTTAAGGTACTGCTTTAAGAATCTTGGTTGTGATTTATCCTCTGTGATATTGTATGCTGAACTGCTATGGCAGAGATATGCGAAATCCAGAAACAGTAATTAAAGCCAACATCTCAAAGGGTTCTTTAGGGAAGGAGGGATGTATGTCTCATACCTGTGTAGATGCGTCCAAGTTGACAGCACTTGTACAGTCAGTTTGCAGAAGCAGCCAGATGTGTGTGTACTGTGAGGTGTTGTTTTTGCCTCACAAGTTGATGACAGTGGCAAGTTGTGGCTGGTGATTAGTTAGCCAAAGATGCTTTGTCAGACCTTTTCGTTAGTGAATGCCTCTGAGAAACTGAAAAGCTTTTGAATGCTGAAGAGCCAAGTTTTGTTTACATCTGGGCTATGGAACTGCCTTCCCAAGCAATAATACTCCCAGTGGCTTGGTCAGAGAAATGGAAATAACAAAGACATGTGGGTATCTCTCCCTTTCCTGCTGTGGTGCTTTCTTCACAGCCCATTTTCAGTCATCACAGGGACTTTCTTCACTGTTGTCAGTCTACCCAGTGATCTGTGGTCCCTAGGAAAGCTCTTCTCATCATCTCAGAGGTTAGACTCTGTCTATCCATTGCAGCAATTTGTCTTCATGCTTGAAAACGAGCAGACTCCTGGCTGTGACTTCTCTCATGTAAGCTGAAGCCTCAGGATGCTGATCTGTGGTGGTGGAGAATTCTTGGGGTCCCACATGGCTCAGCTTCCTCAAAGGAGAATCAAGGAGTTGTGAACAATGAAGGAAAAACCCCAAACCCCAAGTACTGTCTGTTACCCAAGGTAGCAGCATTTTCATGGTGTAACTGTAACTTATTTACAGAAAAGTGAAGAAACCATATTTTGTAGTCATCTATTTCATGCTTATTTTTGATAATATCTATTGGGCATCGAGTGCAATGAGTATAAATGATCTAAATTTAAAAGGGTTACAAATAGTTTCAGGGAAAGGAAAGACCTCTGCACCTAAAGAGTGTGAATTTAGCAAGGGAACATTCATTTTAGCTGATGTATTGTTTTGTGACAAGAATTGGGTTATCAGTTGATTTGAATGATAAAGCTGATATATGAACCTACTTGCTTCAATTACTGAAATGTTTTAAGCTTTGATTTGTGTACCTTCTCATGACTGAGAAACAAATTCGAGTACATATGGTCTAGTATAAGGCTGAGGCTTCCAGAGGCATTTTCTTCAGGAGAATTTACTTTCCCTCCCCCCCAGCCTTTCCAGTAATTTTTCAGATTGGGTTGTGTGTATCTCCAAACATAAAGGAGAAAATTGAGTTTTATAGTTCTTCCCAGGATTCTAAGAGCTTTGTGAGAATATAGATAAATGTTTCTTGTGATTTTTTACTCTTACTTCCTTAAAAAAAAAACAAAAACAACAAAAAACAAACCAAACAAAACAACAACCAAAAATAAAAAGGAAAAAAAAAGAAAAACAAACCTACCACCAAATCAAAAAATGTGCACACTCCTCCATCCTTCCCCTTTCTCTCCCCACCAAATCCCAGTCAAGCTCCATAAGGAAAACAAAGTTTCAGCAGTTTCTGGTGAATATGGGCGGACTTTTGTGAGTCAGCCATGGCTGATTATTCTTTCATACAGAAATTGGGCAAAACTCTGTTTTCATGATGTCATGCTTCACACCTAGATTAACCACAATGGTTTTAGCTGAGTTTAATTTAGTTTCTTGTTTGTTCAGTTCTGAAGCGTTATAAAAACAAAATCTATAAGGGGCATGACCCCTGTAGAAATGAAAACACAGCGAAGTCTTGCACTAATAGCAGTAAAATATTACTGCTGAGTTCACTGTTGCTTTAGCAAATTCCCTAAACTTTTCCAGTCCCTCTTTACTAAAAAGTAAGGATAATTCTTATATTCATTGCACCTGCTGCTCCTTTGCAAGTAATATATATATGCTTGCACACGTGTGTGTATTTATACACACATACACATGCATGCACACACACATTTTTTTTTATATATATAATATACATGTATAGTGTGCCTTTCTACTTGAGTAGATTGGCAAAACTCTTTGATTAAAGCTTAAAGACTTCAGAAGTTCATGTTAGTTATTGATGATCCAGCTTACACCGGACAAGTCGCCAAGAGAGGTACCTGTTGTGCAGATTTTGGGGACTGGAAAAGAAAACGGTTCGCGTGTTTAATTTGTGTAAAGTGCCATGACAATTTAACTGAACTGTGCCTGTGTTGGTTAAAAATCCTCTGAAATTGAAGCGGGAAGCTTTTGCTGTTGCCATAAAACAGTGCACAGAAGCACCAACCACAAAGCAGGATCTTGTTGCAGTAGACATTACAAAAAAGAATCAAAGCTCATGACAGTTCTGAAAAAGTCAGAGGTAACAGGAGACAGTACCAAAGAAGGAACTGATATTTCAGCTTACTTTCCAGCAGTTTTTCATTATTTCTTTTTCTTATATACCACTTCACCGTCCGCCCTTTTCTTGCCCCATCCTCCTGTTAAGTTTGTCAAGACGGGGTTCTAGATTTAGAAGACCTGAACTTGGATTCTTTAATAGTATCCTTTTTGTTTTAATTTGCTGATGCAGTGCTCTTTAAGTGGTAACAAGAGAAGTTTACAATAGTCATTGATTTCGTATATGTGCTTAGAGATTAAGTGAGATTAGAAAACTGAGAAGAGCAGAAAATTTCAAGGCATCAGTGTATAAGGAGTGGACAATTATAGTTCCTATCTGCATGCAAAGGAGAGGAAAATCACTAGACTGAAAAAAAGGCAATTTATAAGTAGGAGTTGGGGAAATAATTTGTAAAAGGAGAAATTATCAATGTGTTTTTATCTGTGCTCATGTTAAGGTTCTGCATATATCACATTGAGATAGCTAACTAAACTTTTAATTCTGAAACTTGGGCTTCTTCTCAAATTTTCTGAAGGGTTTCTTCTGGTTACAATGGGGACCACATCATTTATTGGGTTAGTGGTTCTGTAGATTGAAGGACAAGAATAAGGTGTACTGAATGAAGGTTGCCTCAGTTTTCCTTGGTTTTGCCACTTGACTTTGCAGGCTTACTCGGACTATTTTAATACAGTTTTTGCTTGGTTTTATATGTGTTTTAATCTTTTTAAAGGTATGATAAAACCATGGTGTTATGGAGCCCAGCACACCTCTGGTTTTCATTTCAGTCAGTAAGTTAAACAACAGTTCCTGTCTCTTCTAGCTAATATCAGAAAAGGCAGTGATATTTTAGGAATCTTGGAAATCAGATGAAGAATTCTGTCTTGCCAAAACACCTGGCTTTGATGGAGTCCCAGCAGGCTTATGTAAAGATTTTTCACAGTTGCTTTTCCATCCGATAGGGAATACGTCCAGTAATTCTCGAGAAAGTGGCTGTTTGCCATGCAAGAATTAAGCATTTTAGCTAAATCTAATAAATGCCCAGAATGTGATGCTTATTTCCTGACTTCACTAAGTAATGTAAATGTAAAGATTTTTATCGAGGATACTGGACACTAGTCTTCAAGTCAGTATCAGAAAATCAATTCACCAGGATGAGATTGGTTATGTTCACCCCAGACGTGTTCTGTAATATCAGACAGTTAATTAATATACCCCAGGTCTCCTGTAGATCTAATCTTCTCTCCGTCTGTGTCTCATCTCCACTGATGCCAAAGGAATATTTGACAGTGAATTTCTATTTATAACTTTATGCTCCTTTTCTGTTCCAGAGCCATGTTTTGTTACTTGCAGGATTTGTAATCTGAGTCTATACGTAAGACTCAAATTGATTGTATCCAAGACCAGTCTGGCTTTAGATAACTGTATTTAATAATCTATTCCCTGGACTTTTCTTGTAAAATTTGCATCAATGATTAAAATAATTGATATTAGATCGAGGGCTATGGCTTCTTCATTTATAAATTTTATTATTTTACACAGACAAAATTATTATCTTATTATTATTGTTTACACAAAGAAAATTATGATCTGTTGCTCATTCTATACACCCAGAAGTCTAAGATAGAAAAGGATATACTTTAAAAAAACTTAATTGCCTATCCGGTGGAGGCCTGGAGCAGCTGATACCCAAACCCATTTTTCCGTATGTTTAAAAAGTCATAAAGTCATTTACACAGTAGCTTCAAAAGTATCTGGTTCTAAATGAAGTTTTAATTGGTCATACGCCTTGCTGAATTCTAAATTAACTCAGGAAAGGCACCTGGGTACTATTATGGAAATATAATTATGACTTCTACCCAATGTGCAAAATCACTAAGAAAACCAACCTCAGCAATACTTTAGAAAAAGGACGATGATAATTCTGGAGATATTAGAAAGTCACCTACATAAATCAGTGGTTATTTCAGAACAGAAATAATAATATATAGCATGCTTAGTTCAGGTTATCTCATCAGGAAGGGGTATATTCATAATAAGCATATTATATCATAATAGGCTGGTGTGTTTTGTTTAGGGCAGAAGAGATAGAAGAGCCATAATAAAATATATGAAGAAACAACTGATAAACACAAGGCAAGCAAGCACTATTTTTACAACCATTCTCAGGATGCAGAGATAACAGTATGGTCAATGTAATTGGAAGACAGTACCTATCAAATGGATGTGAAAAAGTATTTCCTTTTGCTATACAGGCTGCAGTTATTAAGCAAGATGAGAAATAGCTGAAAAATATGCAAAAACTCTGTTAATGGAGTTATAAAATAATCTCAAATACAGTAGAAACTTTAAAAGCAATACTCTAGGGAATATTTTTAATAATAGTTTGAAAGCATAATATTTCTGTATGCTTCAAAGCAGGATCAAATTTAGAAATAGTGGTAGGTAGAAATAAATGTCACCAGTAAGTCAGGCTATGACTGGTTCCCAGAAAGTTATACCATTAATATAATCTACAAATTAATTTTTTTTATAATCCTTCTAGCCCCCCCCCCCCCCCCCCCCCCCCCCCCCCCCCCCCC